>VYXC01000685.1:187764-311706 GCA_013397175.1 Platysteira castanea
AAAAAAAAAAAAGCCGAAAAAACCCAAAACAAAACTAAGCAGATAAGGGAGAAACCCAACACCCCCAAAAATATGCAAAACAAAGATCTGGTTAAGAAAAAATTAAGTTCCTGAAATAAGAAGTAAGTTGAGGCTGAGGCTCTGAAATTGAATGTCCGGTTCAGCATATTATAGCAATAAATGCTAGAGAAGATATAAATTTATAAACTCACTTCCAAAATTCCAGAAGTTTATCCTACCTTATGAGTGAAGGCTTAATCTATACAACAACTGTAACAATAATTATATATACACATGTTCTTTGCAGTATAACAACACCAAATTATATGAAGTTCAAATCAATAGATAGCCTGAATGAGATATAGGTCTGTTACCAAGAATTAGTAGAAGTCATTTATTACTATTTCTCTACAGATAATTGAAGAATTGAGCAGAAATGTCAAAAATGTACTAGAGAGATGTATCCAAGAGCTATCACTGGGATGAAGTAATTGCTGATGATTAAATTAAAAAACCACAAACATCAAATTTCATTGAATTCAAAAGCTTAACATTTCATCAGTTCAGATGACAGCCTTCTTGAGCTGTACTCTTTGCATTGCAAGTAAAATTACTTCATTTAGTAATATAATTTACTTGTGATTAAGCCTGTTTTGTTTAGAAAACTGTGTGAGCTTGTGATTGAAGGACACATTTATACAGTTTTGTATTACTTTAATATAATAAAGATGACAGAAACTAATCATGAAGGAGTGAAAAAAAAGAAAGATAAGCTTATGATTGACATTGATAGTATTTGGAGCTGGAATGGAAATATTTATATCTGATATACTCTTGTGTAACAATTGCTGGCTAGGCTTTTGTCAGAAGAAAACAGCAGAATGCAAAATTTTTAATCAGTATGAAAGATGGTGCCAGAAATTGTACAAATTAGGAATAGAGTAAATAATGTATTCTCTAAACTCTCTCTGGTCTGTTTTGCCACAGTAAATTTCAGGAGTTGCTTACACCTGTTGCCTTGTGTTTCAGAACTCCGTATTTCCTGATCTGGACATGAGAAGAAGTATGTGTGCCTACAGAATTAATTTCTGTTTCCATAAATCTCTGTGCCCTCGTGAGGTATGACTGAGTTGTGGTACTCCTCCTTACTGCTATAGCCAGTACTAGCAAATGCATAGCTAGGCAAACTGGTTTTTCTGTATACTGAAAGTCTCAAAGGTAAAATAAGTACTTTCATTACCACACCCACATTGTGCAATCCATTTTGTATAGTTGCAGGAAACTACTGAAATAACAAACAGGGTATGTACCGAACCTGGTTAGGATTGCAGCTTAGTGAATTCCATTAGAAACCTCTGTAGCTGACTCATATCCTTTATGTTCAATTCCTCTGTTGCACTGTATTTTCAAAAATTATCTCTTACAATGACTACTGGTGCTACCTAACTTTTGCTTGTAATGAAATATTTAATCATTCAAGAAACCGAAGAAATTAAGCAAATAATTTTCATAGCATGTCATTATTTTTTATTTTTTGGTAGTGACAAGTAATATATATGTATATATCAATAAAGTTTCTGTCTATTTATGTTTCAGCAGTGGATAAGGGCTGCATGTGGATATAGCAAGCAGCAGTAAGTGAGCTGAGTTCTTATTCTACAGACAGAAGACAGAAAACAGATGAGAAATTAAATACTACATAAATACAAATAAATGGAAAACACAGCAGTGGTGTATTTCTTAGCAAAACACAGTTCTTGCCTCTTGGTTCTTTCTTTTGTGGAAAGTACAGTCATTTGAATGAGCAAGATCAAAGCTTGTAGTAGGGCTTTGTTGCAATGTTTAAATACAGTCTAATGATTTGAGGCTGAGCAATGATGATAAAAAGGGGACTTTCAGGGAGTTTCCTTTTAAGGAATTAAACTGCTGAAACTTTCAGATGAGAAATTTAAAGCACACAAAAATACAAAATCAGAATGACATACCTGCTGACCACAATCTTATTTCTAAAGACAATTTAGACCAGCAGACATGATTACCATGCTAAATGATGAAATGATGGCTTTTAGACTGTAATGCAGCTATCCTAAAAATTATTTTCTAAATGTAAAAATTACAATTGTTACTTGTATCAGAAAAGGCCAGAAATTCTAGTAGAACTACTCTTCTGAACTGTTCCTGACCACTTGAAAAATTCCTTGTTCAATAAGACAGGCATGGATCTGTGATATCAATTTTTTCAAGATGTATACTCCACAGCACGTTACAATTACAGCAGAGAAAATTTTAACTGTGGAAAAGGAATGCCCTGTTTTTTGGCCAATACTAAAATGATAAGGAAATATCGAGATGGTACCTTACCATCTCGCTTGTTCAGTAGCAGAGTTTTTGTATCATATTGCCACAGCTCCAGGTTTACATAGGACTTTCACAATTGTGTTGTGTCAGTGACTGCATGGAACCTTTCTCTGGATTTGAGTGGTCTGGTCTTAGTTAGAATTGATGATTTTGCAGCCAGTGATAGAAATACTTAGGCACCCAGATGCATCACAGCGGTGCCTGCATGTAAGGCAGATAGCTAAACAGGATTTATGCATAAGCAAGGTAGACACTCAGGCATTTAAATCAGATGACTGCTAAATAAATAGATGATATGAGTCTGATTTTTTTGCCGTTGAATTCCTGTTTGTAGTTCTGAATATATCACTTTGAGTATGTACATTCTGATGAAAATTCACCATCTATCCAGTGTCAGGAAAACACAAGCATTGAAGTTCATGGCAAAACTATTGTCAGGAGAGCGAAAATCTCAAGGAAGTTAATGAACGGCCAACTTAGACGTCCTTTATTTTCACACCAGAACTGAAGTACTTAGGAATACTATTTAAAGCTTCATATCAAATGACTCTTTAAATTTAGAAGATCCAATTTATTAACTAGCAAATATTAAAAAGATTTTTGTTCTCTAAGTGGGTAACCTCTAATAGGGCCTATAAATACTAAAATGAAAGAAAGAACAGAGGTCTAACTACAACCTGAATAATAAATTTTATGTCTTCCTGAAACATTGACTTTTTGAAAGAGTTTTCACTGGAGGAGCTTCTAGAGCTATATATCTCTAAGACTTTTACAGTTCACAGAGTCACAAACTAGTTGGAGTTGGAAGGGACCCACAAGGACGTGAAGTCCAACTCTCACGTGAATGGTGCCTACAGGGATCAAACACACAACCTTGGCATTGTTAGCACCATGCTCTGACCAACTGCGTAAATCTCAGGGTTTCTTCACTTCCTTGTGGCAGTGCTAAAACAGAGTGAATAACAGAGTGAAATTTTTTCATTCATCCACCCTGTCAAAAAAAATAAGTTCAGTGAAAAAATTAGACTAAATTAGCCAAACACTAAAAGAGTAACCTATGCAAAGGAAACAAGCAATTCCCACCTACCAAATCCTCTCAGCTGTTTTGAGACTTTTCTAAGATAATATTTTGAGATATCTCTTTCAATTCAGGAATATTTCAAAATATCTGCAAGTGAACTTTTTCTGGAAAGTAAACAGTTGTTGAATAAATTAGGCAAGAAACTTTTATCTGAATGCAAGAGTGACTGCCTTCAAGTCTGAAATCAGGATTAATTTTAGTGGTTCTGTAATTCAAACCTGGCTGTTTTCCATACAAGGAACTGACATTTCTTCAAGTCATTCAAGATACAAAATAGCAGATTGTGACAGCTCATGCCGAAATCCATTGATTAATATATTTGGACACAGCTAGGCCTTTTTGACTTGGTTTTCCATCAGGTTGAGACGGAATGAAACAACTGGCACTTATATTGCTCACTTCTTTTTAAGGACAAAAATCCGAGACTTATCCTAAAGAAAGGAAACTTCCCAAATATTTTAAACTCTTAAACAATATTTTAAAATGATATCTCCTATTAAGACTACTGAAAAATTTTGCTTAGATAAAGAAAGTTCTGGGTTCAGATATCATCATATATTACTCTGAGTACTGTAAAGATAGTACAGGGTAGAGTCATCATTCTCTAAAATGGTACAGATGATAGAATTTCCTCCATCAAATTAATAAACTCAACTCTATTGCTGTCTACTGTTAATTCAAAAGCAATTTAGTTTTGCAGGAAAAATGAATGGCAATTATTTCAAAGTTTACGTGTTGAGGAAGACAGTGATGAATAGGATGCTGATTTAATGGAATCAGCTTTAGAAAAGAATCTTGTGGTCATAGATAATGACAATTGCATCATCTTGACAGATAGAGGTATTCTGTTATGAAGAATGATCAATTTTTTCATGTGCCAAACTCTACCATTTGTCCATTCGTTCAAGATCACATGGTAAAACTTGGAAATGATGACTAAAATTGTAGACATTGCATTTGGTAAGCGGATGGCTTCTTAGAGCCTCCTGGAAGCTTCCCTCAGGATCTAGGCATTAATGCAAAATAAGTTTTATAAATGTCTTTTATAAATGTTCTTATATTATGGCAAAATGTTTGCAGGGATTTCAACTGGGCCATATACTTTTGACTTGAAATTTCTAGAAATCAGTCTAGAAAGAAGATTGATTTAATGAATAAGTCCTTAAAACCTGGGACTTGGATTTCCAGTCACTCTACTAATTATAATTTTAAAATAATGTCTGAGTTCAAGTTATAAGGCAGTTTAATCTAGAAAAAGAAAAAGGGAAATAAGGAAGAAGACAGTCAAGGTGATTCTGTTATATCTGGATAAACATTACAGAAGATTTAACAAGAGCTGTGATTTAAATGGCAAGGGATAGATGGATGCTAAATCACTTGAATATTCTGAAATGCTGAAGTGCATTAAACAGCAGAAAGCTACATTGCTTTCAGTTTTCCTTTAATTTTTAATGGCCAGAGTTTTGAGTGACAGATTGCAAGCCTGAAGATATTGTAAATGTTCTGTGATGTGACTGTCAAGAAATGTGTTATAAATGCTGCTGCTCAGTGCAGGGAATGCCAGCTGCTGGAGAAGATGCAGCCACACAAACTGGGTAGTCTCCTGACATATGGTAATTTCCAGGATAGTGTTCTCTCCATAAGAAATTGTTCTCCAAAGAGATGAAGCTGAAAGCAGCCTAAGCAGAATGCATGTCCTAAAGATACTAAGGAATGCAATATAGGCCTTTTTTTGTGGCAAGAGAACAATGTTTTACCCTTAACTTCAATAGTGCATCTATGGGGTCCTACATTAATTTATGAGATTAGGTAGGATATTGTGGCGATGTGATGGTAGTTAAAAAAAAAATATTTTTTCTGGTGACATAATTTTGGGTACAGAATTTGATTGCCCAGTAAATATCAGGTACCAGAGGCTCCAAATAAATCTGTAGTTATAAAACATCTTTTATATTTCATTTAGTATGATACAACTGGGACAGAAACATAAAATTGCATTATTTTATTGTTTAGTAGCTTTGTTTTGTACTTTTAGGAATAAAGTTGTGTGGTAAGACTATCTTACTGATGTGATTTAAACTGTTTGTCACAAGAAAAAATAATTTAATTAACAAAGGGAAAAGGGCAACTTGAGAGGAGGAAAACTAAAACTGTACAAGTCATTCTTATGCCATAAGGTTTATCAAACAGAAAAAGAAACATTTCTGAAAGCTGATGTCTGAAAACTGAAAAAGCTTTTTTCAAGCATGAAAGCAGCAACATGCAGCTTCAGAAAGTTTTTAATTTTAGAAAAGAAACAGAAAATTATCTCCTTTTTCTCATGATAAAATACAGAAAACAGTATGTCCATTTGTATGGATGAAAAATTCATTTGCCCTTTTCTTGCAGTGAATAAAGCTGAATTCAAAGCTCATTAAAATACCCACCTTAATATACATTAGTATGTGTATCTTAATTCTAGATTTAGGGGATGAATAGCTGACCTAATGTAAATTTTTGCTTAGTAAAGCCAGTGATCCTGTCAGAAAGGTAGAACTGTCCTTCATTTTTAGGTCTCATGAAATGCCTGGGTTTCTGAAAGTGGAAAAATTTTTACTGAAAAAAGTGAAACAGTACTCATGACCAGTTCTGTTCATGTCTCTCTGCTTAATGATTCAATTGCTATTATTTTTCTTCTATGAACAATGAAATAATAAATCTCTCCCCATAATGAAATCCAGACTAACAAACTTCTGTTCTAAGAAATGTTAGACTTTGTCAACTTCAGACAGTTTTCAAGCATCTGCTTTTTATTTGTGATTCTGTCAATGAAAAACAAAAGGAAACTGGTAGACGTCTGAGTGTCTGTTTTTGTTGTTTGTTTTTAGGTTTTTTAGGTTTGTTGTTGTTGGTTGGTAGGTCTGGGGTTTTTGTTTGGGTTTTTTTTGGGGGGGGGTTTTATTTTGTTTTTGTGGGGTTTTTTTTTTGTTGTTTACTTTGTTTTGTTCATAAAGGATTATAGAAATATAGGTAATGTAGAAAAACCTGCCACTCATATGGGGACTACTGTCATCACTGGACCAATTCAGCTTTAGCTTTGTCTAGCTGGCTTCTGAAAAGATCCAAAGATCAATATTCTGCAACTTCTTTGGACAATATGTTCAGATTTCATCCCAACTCCTAGTGCAAAAATCTCTTTTTTCTGTCCAAACGTCTCAAGCTGCAATCTGTAGATATTGTCCATCATTAAATCATCTGCTACTACCAAGAAGAGTTTGCTGACACTATCTTTAGCAATTTTTTTAGAGTGGTGGGAAAGTATTAGATTGTTTTGAGCCTCCAGTGCCTGCATAATATGTCAGGTATTCAAGGCCCCTGACAGCGTGCATGATCTGCTGATGATAACCATTGAAACGTGGTCCAATCTGTGTTTCGCCATGTTCCCCATTAGAATGTTTTGCTGCTTTATAGTAAGCGTGGTATGCATAGTGACAGGACTAGGGGCAATGGTTTTAAACAGAAAGACAGAAGGTTTAGATTACATATTAGGAAGAATTCCTTTACTCAGAGGGGAGTAAAGCACTGGAACAAATTGCCTAGAGAAGTTGAGCATGCCCCATCCTTGGAAGTGTTCAAGGCCAGGTTGGATAGGGCCTTGAGGAAACTGTTCTAGTGACTGGCATCCCGGTCCATGGCAGGAGGATTGTAAATAGATGGTCTTCAAGGTCTCTCAAACCATTCTGTGATTCTTTGATATTTTCATAGGAATAAATTCTAGTGGTGAATTATTTGCTTGAAACGAATTTATGCACACAGAATATAGAAATTAACATTTCAGTAGTACTAATGTCTAAAATGAATATTAAACTTTATCTGACAGTGTATGATAGCTTGGCATTATTTTGTAGCTATTTATGTCAACACAAGAACAAGTCTGTAAGAATTCTTTTGTATGTTTGCTACAAGTTTTAATGTATTTCTTCATATAACAGTGCAAAGGTTGGTAACACACTGGCATACAAAAGAAGGTAAAGTCAAACAATTTAACAGAATTTAATGACATGATTTAGTTACTTGAACTTAAATCATAAAGGCACAGTACATCTCTGGATCAAATGTCTTTTTCTATTGGACTCTTTCCATATCTAGAGAATCTAAAACTGAAAAAAACCCCAAAAACTTAACAGACCTTTGCTCAAAAGAAACACAGTTTATTAACCATTCAAAATATTTTAGAAGGTTCCTCTTGTTCTGTGGCCTTTTAACACCACGCACAAAATTCAGGTTTTGGACATTTAATCTCTGTTAAATTTCTTCCTATTATCTTAAAAACAAATACTAAAGTGTGTATTCTGGAAAAGTTTGTGTTTCAATGATGTTTGCTCTTGTTTAAAGTGAAATACGTGGAGTCAAGGAAGCTCCCTGAATGCAAGGGATCTGGAAAACATTAAAATTAAAACAAATATTTAATGAACAATTTTTATTCAAATATTTAATTGAACAAGTGCTACCATGCATGGTAGCAATAAGATGTAGTTTTAATGAGTATGTATTTTTGATTTCTGCATGTATGTTTGATGACACACTGAAAAGGCAAGGGAATGCAGACTTGATAAGAAGTTCATCTCATTTCACACACTTGGCCCTGTCAGCCCACCCTAGTGTTTCTGCAGATTAATTACACATCTGTAAAAGAGGAATAATAAAATATGTTTACCTTCTAGATCATCAAGTATACTAATATTAAAATAGATGATAATATGTTCTTCTGATACAGAGTAAGAAATATTAGGAATTTAAATGGAATATATAATATATTTAAAATCTAATAAGCTGCCATGATTCACGATTGTTAAAGGGCTGATGAAATTTATTATTTTCTTTTTTTTAGGAAGGGGTGCAGTAAAACTTCTGACATTGATGTTGAATGAGGTGTAATGTCCATTCTAGATGAGAAGGTGCAGTACAGTGCGAAGAAACCCTCCAAGTGCAGTATCATGGCTGAAACTAAGTGCTCTTTGAATGTCCACTTCCATGAAAGCCCACTAAATGAAATTTTTTTTTTTTAAAGAGCCAATGAGTATTTACTTCAAAGTTACCTCAAAATCTATTTTTGGGGAAAAAGAACACACCATTTATATTTTTATATAAAAGAGTTTATTGACAGCCCAATAAATATTTTAACAGAACAATAAAAATGCAGCCATTGTTATAAATCCTGTTACAATAACATTATCTTTTACAGTCCTAATCAATAGAGAAAAGTCACATTAATAATACACTTATATTATAAAGAGTTATATAATAATATCATATATAATACATAATATCAGTTGCCAGATTAGGCCAAGGCAAGCTCAGGAAAGCCCTGAGTGCCTGCACTGTCAGGTCAGTGCAAAGCTCATGGTTTTTTGACTATTAATGGCAGACTTATTTACTTGTATATAACAAGATCTATGTGGACCTATTTTTATACCTTGGAAGCTTGTTTACTTCCTCATGTGTCTGGGCAATCACCTATCTAATTTTAATGTGCAGATGCCCATTTTTGCTGATATATTCAGCTTTCTTTCAGCAGAATTTGCATCTGATGTCTTTACTTATTAATAGTAAAGTCAAGCTCAGATGAAAAAAAAAATGGAGAGAAATCTAATTATTTTGAAAGAAAAGGATCTCTAGGGGAAGCTGAAAGACAGTAACATTTCAGCAATGCAAAGGAATATAAATTATTTTGTTGTTTAGACAATTAATGTTGACAGAGCACGTAGCCTGTTTTCCCTTGTGCAAGTCAATAATATCATACTCCTTTGCAAGAAACTGTCTGCTAGACTTTGTGACAGAGACTATAATGAAAAAAACACCCTGGTATTATTTTATGAAGACCTAATCTCTACACAAATTTCCCCAATTTGCAAAGAAGAGACCCAACAATTGACCCTGGAAAAGAGGTGTCTTTTCAGTTACATCCTTCTCTTTTGCTAATGAGAATCTCATCTTTTTTCAACAACTGTAATTCTAAGGTAGTTTTTAATGGAAGCAAACAAACAAAAAGCTGCATTTAAGAATCCCGTTTATTTTGTTATAAATGAGTGGTAAATCCACTGTCAGGTTTATCCCTGTACTAGCCCTATATCTGTCTTGGTTTAGAATATGAAACTGAACCAGCTTTGCACATGGTGTTCAAGAATATACTCCAGGAACAGGCTCATCTGTTTTCTTAGACAGGTCTCTCTCTCTGTGTATTCTTGTTGAACTTGTTCTGCAGTTTATGACCAGCTGAGCACCAGCTGGATGAAGACATGAACCTGTTTCCCAGTACATGACTGAGACCTCTAACAAAAAGCTACAGAACTGGTGCTTTTTCTAGACTTTTTTCAGTGATCTGAGAATTTAATTAAATAACTGGAGCAGATCCAAGGTCACAATACCAGAGTTTTTCGCCCTGCAAGCTTAAAAGGACATTTTACTGGTTTAGAGGAAAGCTTAATTCCTTACAAATTGAAAATGAAATAAGGGGGGGTTCTTCTTTGGCCAATATTAAAAGTAGACAAACTTTGCATATAATAGTGTTTGAGATGGGTTGAATGAGATCATACATTGCCTGATGCTTTTTAACATTTAGGAACTATTTGTTGAAAGGTTTAGTTCCTAACTAATGCAACAAGTATATGTTTATGGCAGAGAACTCAAATCCAAAGATCTCTTTGTGCTGCCAAAGACCCTAGCTCTCCATCCCCAGATCACCTTATCATTCATACTCTGTGGGTGTTAGGTTCTTCACAGACTAAATTTTTAAGCTAAAGAACAGGTTTTTAGTTAAAAAAACAAAAACCAAAAAAACCCAAAACCACTTCAGTATGAATATATGACTGGAACTCTACTTATATTCTTTAAATCTACACAATCCTCCAGTGTCCTTCTAGTCATCCTGGCACCCTTATACAACACCCTTTGTCATATGAGGTATGTCCTTAATTTTCTGCTATAAAAACAACACTTGTGTTTGCTCAGTCCTATTATTTCAGACAACCTTCAGTGAACGAAACCTGCAAAATATTATAATTACATCTTAGAGCTATAGCACACCATGTGGGGTTTGGATTGGGACCCAGTGTCAAATGATTTGTAACATGGATGTGGCCTGCCTCCTCCAGAAGAAGATACTGGCCCTTGGCTTGCAGGTGCAAAGAAATAGCCAGTAGAGTTTATGCACCTGGCAGTGTAACTTAAGTTTGTAATTTAATTTAAGAAAGAAGTGGGAACAATTAGAAGATATTCAAATGAGGAAAGAAATGCAGGCATGCTTAAAAGAAAAAGAGTGTTACTGACACTAATTTCAGTATCAATGGTCAAATGTTTGAAGAAATGTTTACAGAACAAGCCCCCAAATGATCAAACCCATTTCAGGGATAATGCTGCAGATTCTCTGATGAATGTTTGTGTTTATGGAGTGAATCTCATGTGACTTGAATGCCGCCCTTAGTAAATCCGACCATTTCTTTCAGAAATGACATCAAAGATTTTCATGTCCTCTTAAGCTCAATTGAATGTGCAGCCTCTTATTTATTAATTTGTTCCTTGATTTTTTCCTCATTTTTAAAGGTCTCATTGATTTGAATTAAACTGTTCCCAGGCTCAGTTTGGGAAACTTTATTCCTTTATTCTGTCTTTCAAATTTTGTTTGTTTGCTTGGTTGGTTGGTTGGTTGGTTGTTTTTTTGTTTGGTTTTTTTTTTCCCTCTTTTCATTGGCAGCATGTTTGCTTCAGCTTTTTTTTTTCTTAAGGTTTCACAGTTCTACTCACACATCCTTTCTATTAATGATGGTGAAACTACAATGGCAATTGAAGGACTGCTCAGCTTTTAAAGAATATGAGCTCCTGGTCATTAAAATGACTTCTCAAATGTTTAAATTTAAAATGAATTTTAATGTACTTAGAGCTTTCCTATTTGTTACCTTTTGCTCCTTCAGATAAAATATCCTGTCTCATTTTAATATGCCAGAAATGACCAGGAAAATGCTGGAAATTCCAAATTGCTGTATTGTACCTTTTGCAGTGACAGGCTCTTAAAGTACAAAGGATCATGATTTATCTTGTCATATTTATTATTCTTTTTTTAGTTTGCCAAGTGCAAGAGAATGTCACCAAAAATATAAAGAAACAATAGGTTTCTAAGCTTTTGTTACATTCATCTTATTTTTATTATGTTTTTTACCTCAACACTGTTTTATTAATATTAAGAATTTTTGGTACAAATATGTTTCCTTGGTACATGAAAGCATTATGTTTTTGTTGCCAAGGATTCTGGGATTTTTTTGTTTGTTTGTTTGCTAGTTTATTTAGTTCTACATTGCATAAGCAAATGTGTGTTTATGTTTAAGACTTTAGGAGGAATGTTTGAGAAGTTCACAAAATCAGACCTTATCAATGAAAGAAAATGGTATTACTTTTGCAGTTTCACTCCTCTGCGTAGTGTCATTTGTTTAAGTTTATCAGCAGCATATAACAGCTGCCCTTGAACTTGTAAGTAGGACATAAAGTGACTCAGACCACATGTTGAAGACTGTAGTCCATCACTGCCCCTGCTCTATCTGTTCTGTTGTTGGAAAGATTAATTTTCCAGTATTATGATTCTAAGAGCTTTCATAAATATTATATTCATTAAAAAAAAAACCATAAAAACAAAAAAACAACCCAGTAGTGTAATACAGAGCTACAACTCCAACACAGAAATCTCAGAGCACAGAAGTAAGGCTTGAGTATGCATGCTTGATTGCCAGAAACCTGAAACAGACTTTATGTTTTGATTACAATCATTCTCGTATGTTGATATTTTTACATAAGGGCTAGTCCATAAATCAAAATATTCAATGCAATATATGTTTATTCTCTTTATCTAACACCTTAGCAATGTTCACATTATGCAACTATTAATTAGAAGGCACAAAGATGAAAATGTTACTATATAGTAAATGACATGATCTTTCTTACAGCTATACATTTAAGGACTTGGTTTACACCTGTAAACATTTGTAGAAAGGAGGTTTCAGTAAAGCAGCCAGAGAAAAACTTTTCAAATATTATTATTCATCTTTTTAGACCTTCAGTTTCCTAGAAAAAGCGTTAGAAACACTGAAAAAGTAATTGATTTGATTTATTGATTTAGAAAAATGAATTTTATAATACAATAATATAACATACTTATGAAGAGACGTGTTGTGGTTTAATTGAGTTGTATAAATTAAAAATATAGTTGCCTCAAGCATCTTTCTTTTTCAGACTACGTTTTAAAGTATCTATCTCTACTTGATTGTGAAGATAGGTACTTCAAATTTAAAGAACTATTTTTTTAAATGCTTGCAGATAGCTAAGATGAATATTTCCTGCTCTGTGTCAACATCAGTACTCATGGGGTAAATAGGAAAACTCATGATGTATAAACACATCCTTTTTAAGCATGGTAAAAATAAAAAGAGATTGAATTCAGTGGTAGAGATTTGCTCTCATTCTTGAACTCATCTTGATATTTTTTAAAAGAACTTCAACTACTTGATTTTCATGTTCTGAAAAACAGTTAGAGTGAAGAAACCCTAAGCGGTGCTCAAGATTTGGAAGTTGTCAAAAACCTAGACATGAACTGCACAGAGATATCCCCTGTCCTTCAGGAGCTTGTGTTTCAAATGGATTAAATGTTCTAGCTACAAATCCAAGATTCCTTAGCACTTTCACATTTGAAGAATGGATTGTCAGCACCCTTCTAAGCAGCAGAAATGAAGTTTTCATTGTGCGAATAAAATAGAAACCTGAGTCCCAATTTCCAGTTGTCTAAATTTGGATATGTGTAAAACTGTACCAAATGATTAAAACACCAAGGAAATTAAACTATAGTGTATCAAAACTAGTGATAAGTAAGTGTCATTTCAACAAAATGATAAAATTTTATGGTAAATTAATACTGTATTTGAAAGTAATGAAAACTTACACTTGAGAAGAAACCACAAATAATGCAAAAGTTAAACAGTGACTTGAAAAGTGACTTTCTTTTCTATCCATAGTGATGAAAAACTTAATTTTTATATTCAACTACACTCATTCAAGGCACACGTCCATCCTGTCTTTATACACTAGCAACTACATTACCTGTCCTATGCCACTGGTACTTCAAGAGCACGGTCATTGTCTTCTTTTTCCTAGTCTGATTTCTGAAGGAAGTATTTCACAAGTAGAACAACATCACTGCATCACTAATTCAATAGGAACAGGGCTGAGGTTTGGAAGGTTTCTTTATTATTTTTAAATCTTCCAGATTGTGTCAGATTAGAAACATTTGCATACTGAGAATTTTAGGCTGTGGCCCTAATGGTGAATCTATTATGAATTGAAATTTTCTACAAAACCCATCCACAACAGGGTTCTGAAAATCTGATTCTAAGTACTGACAAGCTACACTTATTAAAAAAAAGAGGTAGAAATGAAATTCATACTTTGTTTCCAACTATTCAGACTGCAAAAACAACCAGTCAAAAAACACCAGTGTAAGAAAATAATTTCCCTCTGACTAAAGAGAAAACTGCAAAAAAAAAAAAAAAAAAGGAAAGATATTGTCACTTTTCACTGTAATGGATTTTACTATGCCAACCATTTGTTCTCTACTATAGCAAAAGCATTTTTTCCTACCAGTCAAAAAGCCCATTTTGTCTTTAGCGTTCCAAAGTGACAAATCAGGTTGTCAGCAGCTGTAATATCTTTTCCCCACGACATTACTTTCCCATTGCCAGTGTTAATTGATAGTTTTCAAATATTATATCATGTTTTATCCTTTAAAATATGCAAATTCATGGGGTATATCCACTTTCTATACTATTCCCAGACTTGTATAACCTCTACTAATCTGCCTCATTTATTAATAACAACAGGAAACAGATAAGGTCTACCTCAGGTCTCAGCTGCCTGCGAGAACTGAGAGCATTAGGCGCATTCGCAACAGGCCTGGGCTGTAATCCATCTGCCACAAGCTCGTGCTGTCAGTGCTAGATGAGAGGGATGTGACACACTATATTAGCTTCCAACATCTTCTCAGTCACTGTGATAATGGAGTAAAAAATGTGGAGTGCATTACCTCTTCCAGATACACTCACCACCTTAAAAATGCAGGATCATCTGTTTTGTATGATTTCACTTCCAGAATTAAAATTACCTTGGAAAAAATGATGTAGAAGTATAATTTTCTTCTTTTTGCGGTGAACATACGAACCCCATTTATTGCTCTTCTGATTTTTCATGATTTCTAATTGCTTCATGTACTCCCATATTTGAAATAACAGTTGAAAATTCATGCTTCTCTGAATCACCTAAACTAAAGCCATTATTAGCACAATGTAACGTGAAGATGGACTTCTATGGTTAAATTTACACACTGTGGAAAACGCCTTCTAAAGTGTGTGTCCTGGGAAAAGCTTTACTGCAGTGAGGTTATCTAAAACTTTTCAATGTACCTTTTAGAATAAGAGCCTGCAAAACTAAAACAAACAAAAAAAACCCCCTTACAGTATTAAACTCCCTTATATTGTATTCAAGTGCAAGTGCAATATACACAACACAGATATCTGTGTGTGAATTTGTGTTTGTTTGTGTGCACGTGAAAGAATGTCTATAGCAACAGTATCTGAAAAGTATTTTTTCTCCAGTAGTAATTGCCTAGTGGATAGCATAGGACTTATTTTTACAATTTGAATTTAGCATTATTGTTATATTCGAGTAAAAAACTATTAAGTGCTGCATCACAATCAATTTTTAGATTTAAAAATGTGCTATACATAGTTCTAATTAATGAGAAACTCATACAAAATACTTTAACAAGCACTACGCAACACACAACACTGAGCAGTTAAAACACATGCTTGTATGCTTAACTTTCACCTAGGGCGAAAAGTTTAGATCACCAAACAAGAGGAGTAAAATTTTGATGTAAGAGGAAATAGTCAATTCACACACTGAAGAGCTTTAATTTTTTTTTTTTTTTTTTAATAAATAGCAGATAGCCAGTTACTTGGATTTCATTCTCTTCCTTTGAATTTTCTGGTCATAATATGGACTCCACCTCCTTTCATTATTTTTATTTCATTCAAATATTAGAATTTTTTTTTTAATCCATTGGTGTGATTCTGATTTAAAGAAAATCTATATAAATTTTGCTATCTAGCTTCATAACCCTTTGCAGTTTGTTTGTAGAAGTATAAAGCTTTACCAGCTTTAAAAGTAAAAAAAAAAGATGTAATTCCTAGTGACATTTGGATTTTTGATTGATCTTTTACTAAGTCGTACTGTGTGAAAAATATTTATGTAAGGGTCAAATCCACAGATAAGACTGAAGCTGAAATTTGTTGTTTTTTATTTTTTGGCTCTTCAGAAAACATTTAGAGAGTGCGATGGCAATGTTTTTGATGTGATATATTCTGGTAGAAGAGTTAGATAATAAAGGTCGCCTTTCAATATAATCCTGACTTTTTGTATTTTTTCCATTGTAGAATTCGCTGACAATTGTGAACAATATGACAGTGGTACTTGTTCAATTAAAATCATATTATATTTTTCACAGTTTAGATATTTCACTTGCATTTGCCTTTTGACATTTGCAATTGAAGATTTCTCATGTTTAGCTCATAAGCATGCAAAAAAATTATTTGTATCAGAAAAGCAAACCATTTTTAAAGCCCATGAATATAAAAGATTAGAACTATCATGTAGTTAAAGAAGAAAATCAAAAAAACTGCATATTTCTTGTAGCCCATGCACACACTTGGGATTATGTTGTTTGTAGAGTACCTGATCTGCCTGATATTTTTAGGTATAATTTAATAAATTTAATAATTTCTAAAAATATTTTAGTCATTTTTTGAGATAAAAAATTAATAACTTTTTTTTGAACTTCAGTATTCCAAAAGGAATTTTAGTTTTAAAGTTTTTGTTGGGGGTGGAGGGAGGGCAGTGTGTGGCCATTGGCCTTTTCATGCTAGTCCTTTCTATAAAATGACTTCTTGTTTCAAAAATCTCCGTATCAGTGAGCCAGTCATGGTCATTGATTTAAGTTTCCTGCACTTATTTATAACTATGCTACAGTAAGGACTTTATGGCCTGTACTAAATAACTGAATCTCTTTTACCTCTTTTATCCTTCTTATTCTGCTTCTCATTTCCATAAATACCTGAAAAGCAGTATCATGATCTTGTTGGTTTGTTCTTAACATTTATACTGTTAAGTGTTAAAAAACTGAGCTTATCTACCAAAGCAAATGCTTAGCATCATGACTAATACCCTCTCACTGCTTCTTTGTGTTCTGAATGAGACTTCTTGTATCAGTCTGCAATATCTTCTTTTATATTTACCTTGTGAAATGTCTGTGGGATAAGTTCACCTTTTTGTTCAGTGTTTGTACTGCTCAAGGGAGACTTAGACTGTGACAAGGGCCCCTAGGCAACACAGTTATATAAAAGGCAGTGCAGGAAAGGGAGAGTATTTCAATACGACACATCTAAGAAAATGGAAATTCTACAAAATAATAGAGGAGACATCACTAACTATAAAACTGTGAACTCTTCAGAGAACAGAGCAACTCAGTTCAGGTCAAATATGAGTACTGCAAACCACGGATGTAGACAGAACCTTGTGTTAGCATAAATGGGTCTCACACCTTTCTATTAAAGCTCTATACATATGAGTATTGGTGAAATTTATATTTTGCCTAAATGGTAATTGTGATGGTTGACTCGAGATGATAGTTAAGTCCCCACACAGCTGCCTGCTTACTCTCCCCGATTTTATTGCTGGGCATGATATTATGTGCTGTGAGATATTTTTTTGGTCAGTTGGGGTCAGCTGGCCCATCTCTGTTCCTGCCCAGCTTCTTCCCCAGCCCCAGCCTACTTTTTGGGGGCAGAGTGAGACCTTAACACTGTGCAGGCACTCTTCAACAGTAGCTAAAACTTTGGTATGCTATCAACACTGATTTTGTCGTAAATCTAAACCAGCCATATGGTCTGCCATAAAGAAAATAAATTCCATCAGAGCCATATCCAATGCAATAGTGGACTTGAATTTTTCCCCATCTTTTAAAGATGTGATCATTGAAAAGCTGCATTTAATCACCTTCCTAAATATTCTGTCCCTTTCCTAATTGCACCAAAGAGCCTATAGATTAAGTATATGTTTTATGGTCGCCTTTATTGTAACCTTTTTGTAAAGGGTGTTTAATAGCACGTTTTAAAAATTATGTTATCTAGCATTCACTTGCTGTTCATTAATTCCATGGCTGAAATGAAAATATAGGGGCAAATTATGTTCAAACAAGACTATTGAGAACCCGTGATCAATAATTATTTTTGGATTGTTTTATGCATGCCAAAATGTGATACTTTCTCATAGATATTTAGTTAATGGACCTGCTCTTCTGTGAATCCTTTTATTTATTCTGAGAGTGCAGTAGGCTTCAGACAGTAATTATTTTGCAGGGAAATTCTTGCAGATAAATAGCAAGCTCTGGTACCATTCTTCTGTGTTATGGTATTGCTAGAGAGATAAAGAAATAAACCAAATTAATATAAAGCAAACTACATCCAGTTACATATTGTCTATTCTTACTACTTAAAAACTATGAAATTTTATTCAAATACATGTACATTTTTAAATATTTTATTTGGAAGATTTCTTTATATTTTGTTTCAGAAAATGCCAAGTTTATGTTGTCACTCACACACATGAAATCTCACCTTTGTGTGAGAAACTTCAAGATATGATGACAGATGTTTTGAAATATCAGCCTGAAGTAGGTGTATGCCAAAACATCCAGCAAGAAGAAAACTATTTAATACACCTTAGCACTGAAACCCCAAGTTTAGTCTCTTACAAAGATACTTAATACCAGGATAACAAGCCATCTGGATGTAAGAAATGCCTCAGTTAAAGCTACAAAATAGTAAATAATACAGAGAACGATAGGTGGAGAACATGTGGTGAGAGATCATTGAGGAGAAGCTTTAGTTACACTTCAGTTGAGTCCAACAATTGCACAGCAAATGATTCCTGGCCTTTGTTAAAGAAAATAGACTGGACTCCTTTATTTATCCAAGAATGTAAATAGAGAAGTCCATTGGACAGATGGAAATCCTGCAGCATTTGAAAGAGTGGAAAATTCTATAGGGCTTCTAGTGATATACCTGATAATATTAATGGGGCTGGCACTGAGATACAAAATATCCTGAGTGAAAGAAATTCTAACTGTTTTTGGTACCTTAGACAACAATAAGGTTGAAAGTGTTTGTAGATAGGTCCAGTACTAAGAACACAATAATTTAGAAAGAAATCCATACGCCAGTTTTGTGTCTGTATGACATAGCCAATGCAGTAGATATGCAGGAGCAGCATGGGTCAGCTTACTCACAGTTTGTAAAGAACCACTTTTAGCATGTCACAATTATAAGGTGTCAGGGAATATCACAACAGTATCACCTTATATGTTACTGGAGCTGTTTCCCTCTTTTTATCTTTTCACTTCATGAATCTTCAAAAGTATGCTTTTTGCTATTTAGATAATCACAGTTTAAAATCTCAACAGTTAAAACACATTTTAAAAACTTAAACTACTTCGAGGTGTACCACAACATCTCCGCTTTACTTGGAGATTAATCATTGATGCAAGCTCACCCAAGTTTCTGAGCAGGCTCATTTAGAAGTTTTAGGCTCTGGAAAACCTTTTATTTGATAGTAACTCAATTTGTATACAAGCTTACCCTGTAAAACACACAAAACCTTTAAATTTCATTCTTAAATTTTCATTTAGTTCTAAAAGTAAAATAACCATTTATTTTTAATTAAGTAAAACTAATACACTAATTAGAGCAGAAATTACATTGCATTCTTGCATTTTTTCTTCACTCTAGCTATTCGTTTTGCCCTGTCTTTATCAATATTGCCGGCTTTCAGTTCTGTGGTAAATTAGGTTCTAGCATCTCAAGTGCTGTCACTTATCTTCCTGTTTCACACACTGCCAAACTCCTGAGGCTTGCAAAACAAATGGAAAATGCATGAACAGTTCCTTACTTTCTAAAAAAAGTAAACAGAAGTAACAATAATAGATCAAATTGCATTTGAACAATAGTTCAAAGGAAAACTTTGAAATGAGGTTCAATTCTGACACAAAAAATAGAAAATATTTTGTTTTTTCAAAGTACTATTTATAAAAAATATTTTTTCAATATTTACATTTACAGTAAGATTCCCCTGTGACTTAAACTCTTTATGCTGTCTGCCTATAATTTCTCTAGTATTAACAGAGAAAATCACTTCCAGAATTGAATTATTCCTATTTGAAGAGAGATATTTAAAATATCTATTTTAATGAAAGGAAAACATATGAAAAATTGGACCTTTGTAGGTATCAGAAATATGGAAATACAATTATTAACCCATACTTTATTAAAAATCACAGCCTGGAGAACTAGATTCCCTTTCATTGCTATCAACTTGAGGTGTGTCAGTTATGCTAAGATTCTCATTGTGGATCTGTATTTTTGTTCCTTAGAAAACAATTTTGTTATAATTAACCTGTGCTTTTATTTTTCCTTGCATCATGATTCCAAAGGCATACTCACAGCTGTCATAAACTGTTTCAAGAGCTATAAATTTAGTTCCTTTTCTGGAGGGATGCATGCTTCCCTCCAAAAAAACTGTTTCATATTCTGCAGTTCGCAAAATGACTGTGCTTAATAAGAAGTCTTATACTGGTTTGTCTACAAGATAAAATGGTACCTTTTTAACATTTAAGACCTTCAACAGTAGTTGTCTGAAGAATTTAAGTATTAATTCTATTCTTCTAGCTATTTTGTCTAAGTGTTCAGCAGCATGCAATAAATATCAGCCACTAACAACATCTACAGCTGAATTTAGAATATTTTGAGTTGTCTTATATTGACAACTGTAAATAAAGATATTATCCATAATTTCCACCACCACCAACAAACCCAGTTGATGTGCTGTATCTTAATATTATAGATACCTCAACCAGAATCAAAGTAAAAAAAAAAATCTTAACAAATCCTGACTATTTCTAAGGGATCTGAAAAGAGTGATACAATAACTTTATTAAAATGAACAGATGAGATATTAGGATAGAATCACAAGATCCAGAAGTAGAAAAATTAATAATATAGACTTCGCAACAAAGAGTAAGAGATACTTCAAGGTCCAAAACATTAGTTTTCACCCCTTTTCTCCTTTCTTGTTTGATTAAGTCCTGCTTCCACTCCTGAACATGGAATCAGATTAATTTCTGTCTTTGACAAAACACACTTGTAATCTATAGATTACATGATCCAGTTTAGGAATCACCGTAGGCTGCATTCTGCTTCTTTTCAAAACCTAATTTGTACCTATATTTTCAGTATCTAGGATATAGTATAATAAAATTGAATAAGCTAAACAGTTTTTGTGTCTGGCAGAGAACAAACAAGTAGACTCACAGCGAATGTGGAGGTAGGCTTCAGTTGCTCCAACATCAGTCTCTAGAATAATTTCAGACTTGCTGGAATACGCTGCCTGGTCTTCAGCTTCTCTACTTCAGATGAATGTGTGTCTCCCATAAGTCTTGTGTCCAGTCTGCAGTTCTATGCAGATGACTTGGTGTTCTGGAATCTTGAGATTTAGATATCTACATTATAAGGGTTCTACTCAATTATCAATACACAGGTGCTTGATGCTGTTAGCAGTACCCAGTATACCTGAGAAATATCAATGCTGTGGAGCTAGCAGATACTCTTGGGATAATTTATCTAAATGGATAGATAGATAGATAGATAGATAGATAGATAGATAGATTATATAAACATAGATGTAAAGATATGTATGTAGGTATGTGAATAACGAGTTAGTGAAACCTATCGGATTTTAGAGATCTACCTGGAGTTGACACTGAATACTGTGGGACAACTCAAATAATGGCAGTTTACGAGCAGGAAAGTGGATTGGAACCTGATAGACAGGATAAGAAGGAACTCCAAAATAAGATCCCTAAATCTGTGTGTCTATACATGGGTATTAAAGGTTTCACTATAATTAATGGAAATGTAAGCCTCAATTCAGTTACCAGCTGTATGCTTCTAGGGCCAATTGTCATATCCTAAAGTACCTGAGATATCTACACTGAGCTGGCATATATGCCAGAGGTCTTGAAGATGCATGCTCTTCTGGAGCAGAAACAGGAACTATATCATTTGGAAAACTTTTGTGTTCTGGGATAACTAATTCAGTCTCTCTCCTCTGAATGAGAGTGCCTCAGTGGATGATGAGTTACTAAACCTCTTTAGTAATTAGTTACACTCACTGTAGCTAGACCATTGTCCATGATAATCATTGAATCATAGAATAGTTTGAGTTGGAGGGCACCTTTGAAAGGCTATTCAATATCAATCCGCCTGCAATAAGCAGGGACAGTGGGAAGGTGGGGAATAATGGGAATTCACATTTCTGCCTTACTTGTCAGCAGCTATATGTAGATCCCTAAATATAAATGTCTTGATCCTTATTATATTTAAAAATAAGCCATGAGTGGAAATGTTGTTTCACCAAAGCTGAATGGGAACTAAGACTCTTCACAGCTCCAGATACATATCCATTTAATAATGTCTGATTTCTAACAAAAAAAACCCAACCAAACAAAAAGCAAATACTCCAGCAGACTGGTAATTTGAATGGTCACAATAGGTTCAGCTTTCTGAAAAAGCTGTAATTGAGGTCTAGAAGGCAAAAAGAATAATACATTTATTTCTGTTTCAGTGCAGCTGAGGTATCTAGAATTGGAAGCAATTGCTACTGGCATGTTTCACCTCCTGGCTGAAAGAGGTGAAAGGTTGAAAAAACCTAGCCTGACTGAAAGGAATTCTAATTGCTTTTGGTACTTTAGAAAAAAACTCCTCACCTTGATCATGTGGTCTGTAACAAACTCCAACCACACTATTACCCATACTGACCTTGTCTCTTCCTGCCCAAAAAGCTTTCAACCCACCTGTCATCCATCCAGTACAACACCACTGTATTTTTGACTTGCTTCTTCAGAGATATGGCAACTCCCTGACCCTCATCTTCCTTTCTTGTCTTTCCTGAAGAGTCAATATCTGTCCATTGCAGCACCGCTGTCACCTGAGATGTTCTGCCATGTGTCAGCTACTCCCACAGCATTACAGTGTGTGTCACCTACTGAGTTGTTCTAGTTAGTCCAGTTTCTTTCTCAGGCAGTGTGCACTTGGGCATGTACATTTGAGACTGGTGTCCTTTTCCCCCATTTTGTTATTCCTGAGGTTTCTTGTAGCGATCTTTATGCATCCTTTGCTTTGCAACTTCATCAACCATTCCCTCACTTAAATGTGTGTTTTCATCTCCCTCTGTCATTATTATTCCCAGCTAAACTTCTTCTCGTGAGCTTCACAAAGCTGTTGGTAGAGATGATTTTTGTATGTTTAGTCAGGCAGAGTCCATCTCTTCTGGCAGTCACCAGTGCTCAGGTAGCTCTAACTGGACCCTGATGCCCTTGACCCTTGTGTCCAGAACCAAATAGTCCCCTGATATCACTGCAGAATTGTCACTGGGGCCCACATAGATGAGCAGCAAAAGGCTTAGTTGAAGAGCTGGACCAGTACCAGTGGTCTCTCCACAGGATTCCTGATCCAAGACCCTGTCAAGCAGCAATCACCAGGCAGCAAGTCAGGTTGTGGATAGGGACTTCCATTTCCCACAGTCAGGAATCTCCCATAACTACCACCCACAGTTTTCTCCTGATACAGGCGTGTAGTTGAGACTTGGCCCACCATGGCACCTACCCAGGAAGAAGTTTATCCTCCATGTGCGATACAAAGACACTAAACCCATTCTGCAGTTGCAGCTTTCGGTGGAGAAGGAGCTGTCCACCTGCTACCAAAATTCACTCACTCCAAGGTTTCACCACCCAAGGAGTCTCCATTTTCCACCTGAATGAGCAGTCTCTGTTCCTCCTGTGCAGCTTGGAACTTGGGTTCATATCTCTGCAGGGTCTTTCAAGAATCCTGTCAACCTCATATTCATTTCTCCTGGTGCTGCAGTCTGTTCATCTCCTCCAGAAGAGCAGGTAGCACAGCTAGGTAGCACAGCTTTTTTTGCTAGGTAGCACAGCTTTTTTTGCTATGTAGCACAGCTTCTCAGCCAGAGAACAGATGCAGATGTGTGTACCTTTTTAACTTGTTTCAGTGGGAGACCTCTAGGGGCCCTGCAGCTCAGGCTTTGTCTGAGGGGAAGTCTCTGATGTGCTGGGATGGTTGCTGTTGTTGAGGCTTGTGTTTTGTGCCCTGTGGCACATCACAGCATATTGAGCAGTCCTGTGCTGTCCTCATTTGCTGCTGGCTCCCTTCCATATGCCCCTCTGCACAAACTGCTGTCCAAACTACTGCATTTGTGCATTTGTATTTGCCGTGCTCATGTTTGCTGGTCACCCTAACTCTAGCCTGCAGGGTTATTGGCTAAGTGTACTGGGGGTGCAGATTTTGCTTTGGCTAGGTTTATCAGTTTACCAACAGCAAAATGACAGGCAGAGAAAAAAGCACTCAAAAATTACTCCAGTTTGTTTTTTTGTTTTGTTTTGGTTTGGTTTTTTTGGGTTTTTTTTGTTTGTTTGTGGTTTTTTTTGTTTTGTTTGTTTTTTTAAAATAAAAATGACATGTTATAGTTCACTTTTAACATACTGGATCAGATCAACATATTTGCTTTCACGTTTAGTTCTGCTGTCTAGCCCCTCACTGCTCAACATCTGGGTTTGGGAATTTCAGATTTCCCCTTTGGAACCACCACAGATTTGTCAACCCTCAGAAAAATCTGTTTTAAGATCTGGCTACAGAGGGAGATACAAAAGAGTGCTCCACAGAGTACTCAAAACTGCAGAATCACAGAACCATAGAATTGCTGCAGGTGGGAAAGGCTTTCTGCAAATCATGCAGTCCAATCCCTTCTGCTAAGAGCAGAGTAAGATACTGCAGATTGCTCAACGCCCTGCACTTTTGGGTTTCAAGGGACAGCGACTCCACAGCATCTCAAGGCACCTCATTCAGTCTTTGACCACTCTTGTGGTAAAAGTGTTCTTATGTTTCAGTGCAATTTCGTCTATTTCAGTTTGTCTCTGTTGAGTCTTGTCCTGCCATCTGTCAGAAGAGTCTGGCTTTAAATTCTTTGCTGCCCCTTGTCAGTGTATGCAGACTGATAGGGTGCCCCTGAGTCTCCTTCTCTCTGGGTTGAACACTTCCAGCTCTCTTGTCTTGACTATTGTTCTAAGGCCTTAGTCAACCAGCTCTAGCATGTCCATGTCTCTCTTGTGTTGGAAAGCCTGGACCTGGACTCAGCACACTAAATGTGACCTCAACAGGGAGAAGGATCATCTCCTTCCTGAGAGGATGTGATGCATCGCCACCTCAACCTGCTGAAAATGCCTTTCCTAATGCAGGCTAGAAGGCTCTTTGCCACAAGAGCACTTCTCCGTGATTCCACTGCCATCAGATTGGATAAAGAAGTTAGTCCCTGGAAGAGCTCTGAGGGGCATAAAGCTTGTTTTCAGCCTTTGCTGTCGGGAAATACAGAATGTGAGACTATGGGAGGGAGATGAACTAGAAAGAGAACACCCATAATCTGATGTCTGGTGTCCCTGCATAACACAAGCAGGGTGGAGGGACCGTTCAACAGAAACTCCTTACCTGAGAATGTGGGTACAGGGCCCCTTTCAGTGTGCCATGTGAGACAGAGAGGAGGGGCTGGATTGCATAACAGAGCCGAGTCATCCGGTGTGTGAGTAAAACGCCAGTAGGATCCTTACCGTGTCGGGGCCTGTGCCACACAGCGTGCAGAGGGAATGTAAACACGGCAGAGTAAATTGCCAGCCTAGGCACAAGATGTGCCCTGCCAGCTGGTTTCCGTGCCAGGCATTTATGTAGATGTGGGTATAGAAACAAAATTCAAGTGAGCATTCAAAACATTTTATCATTACCATCTTCAATTTAGTTGTACCTTTCTTCAGAGAGTGAACAGGTTCTAACATAACTTACAAGGTTTAGTCAATAGAAACCGATTTTTCTAACAATATGAACACAATTTATTTTAGATGCCAACAGGGGTTTCTCATTGGAAAGGAAGAAACACTTATTTTAGATAAGATTAGTACTATGTTGAATTCGGTGATCTATTGTATCCTATGGTACCAAAAAAATGACCTTTTTTTAGGTAATGTACATGTCTTTAAATTAAAAAAATAGAGATGGATTTTAACAAGAATTCCTCTATGGATTCCTCTACTCTTCTGCCTATGATCAGTAGGCAGAATATCTAAGAACCAAACATAACAAACATTTTCAGATTAAAAAATTATTACACTGAATTTGACTGAAGGGCACTGGTAAGCTGGAAAAGCTTGAGTTTGTGTACACTCAGCCATGCTAGCTAAATGCCAGAAGGGAATTCCTGAGTGAGCATACTAATTTCTTCATGGATTTGCAATGATTTATTTCTTATAGAATTGCTTTTTTTTGTTTTCTTATTTCCACATAAACAAGCAATGAATAACTGTTCTTTTTTTATTTTTAACTTTCAGTCCCTATGGATTGATGTGGCTAAATTACTTGGCAAGCATCCCATTGCCAATTCAACATGGCTGTGTCCTGTACTATTGTTTCTGCTTTTGAAAATAGAAACTAAATCTCAAGTCAAAAACATGTCATATTTAGACAAGATGTAAACAAACTGCTATGAATTGTTGGAAATGCCTTCCACAAGAATAATCTCGGGTATCCCATGTGTAGGTGTTTAAAGGGAACATACATCTGGCTGCATTAGTCTTTTGTTTACATATTTAATGTATATTTTTCCATGAGAAGTTTCCCACAGCCAGTTCCTATGTATGCATTCAGTCTTAGATAAAGGGCTGGGCATTTTATACAACTATTACAGTGTATTGAAATTCATATTTGTATGTATTAACAAAATGTAGTCTCCATTTAAAGTCCGAAGCAAGAGATCTGCAGGACCACTTTTATTTTTGACTAGTCTGACTCTGTGGTTAACTTGGCAACACATACTTTGATGCGAGCTGCTGATCTTGTCCATGCTGATGGCAATTCTTATCGAGCATCAGTCTTGCCTACTGTGTTAGAATACTTCCTTCTGAAGATGGATCACCTTTTTTTTTTTTTTTTAAGTGACTGAAAGAAGCTCAAGCACCTTCTGTGGGGTGCCTTTTTCATATTGGCTTGTCCACTTAGTGATGTGTCTTCAAAGTGCCTTTTAGCACAGCTGGAGATGTAGTCCATGTTAACAGGATTTCTCTATTTTTTGAAATGTGGGACAACCTATCTGAAAAAGCAGATCGGAACTCTTCAACATTTTTTTAGAGCATGTTTCAGGAGCTGGGAAGGAAACTGGAGGTGAAAAAGACTTTGATTAAGCTGGTTGCTGCTTTTCTGATATTTCTTATAAAGCAGCTATTATGTATTGACAATAGCATTTTCAATTCTACAGATCAAAATTATTTAATAACTTTATAAATCTGACAATTATTTGTGAAGATGTAAAATCCTGTCATCTTTGATGAAATTTTAACTGTTTGTTGAACTAAATATTACACATTAATTGACTAGAGGGGAAAAAAATAAGATCCTTCCCAAAACAAGCTGTCATGTGTCAAACACATTCCCAAAATGTGTTTTTGGCATATTTTTTAAAAATCAGAGTTAAAAAGGAAGTGACATATGTATTTGAGCATCTAAATGTTCACATTAGTATACAATATAGCAATCTTTTACAGTACTGTTTTTTCATAATTAAGAATATATAAGTGTAACAAAATCAAATCTTCCGTAACTGGAAACACTTAAATCAGGGCTTATGCTGAATAATTAATTCTTTCTGCATTTCTAACAATTTTTTAATGGCTAATAAGATTATATGGGCTGGACATTTTTCTTATAAATTAATCCATATAATGCTTTCTAGTCTAAGCTAGATTGTTGTCTCTATTAGTCATTCAATGTCTCTATAGTCATTTCAAAAAGAAATCAGAGGGAATCATTTGTCTTTATTAGATGTACATATCTTTAGACACTTAGACTGGAGTATATGTTCAATTTTCACATGACTAAAGCTAAGTAAGATAAAATGTTACTTTTTAAAAAAGTTATTATTAATATTTCTACTCCCACCCCCTCCCCCACNCCCCCGAAGTTCATTTCTTCACAAAGCAAAAGAGTGTTCTAGAAAGACACCGCAATATCATAGCGAAGGAATTATTTCTAAATATGATTTCTGTCTCACTTACTGAAGAAGCTGGATTTTCAGTAGTAAATATGGTAGGGGACTACAAGGAGAAAATAAAAAGTGCTTACAATTTCAGGTTTGACAAGTGAACTAGCAGCTTCCTTGGAAATGAGCAAATTCCGAGAACCAAAATGTGTACAACACAGAAAACCTGTTCCTCCCACCTTAATATGAGCACTGTTTTTTGATCATCTCTGTAGATTTCACTGCTTGTCTTACTGGAGGCCTCATTGTTGCTGCCAGTACAGACAGTGCATATTGTGTGAAATATAACTGGGCTTGGCAGATATTTCGTGTTATTGACACGACATGTATTCTTTGTGTGGTTCTGGACTATTACGCCACACTTGGTATGATCTTATCCCAGGGACTGAAAACTTCTGCAGCTGAAGCACAGCAGTGCCCCTCTTATGGCATATCTTCTGAGTCAGGGTAGTCAAGAGGGCTCCCGCTGATGATTCACGAGACTGCTGCAAGATAGCTGAATGAACAGAAAGTATAGCAAAGTGGAGGATTTGCTTCAGTGGCTTAAGAGAATTCAAATGCTCAAATGGATATCAAGCCTTTATCGTGTGCTGCATGGTCAGTTTGGAGGCTGGGGCTGAAAAATGCTGGAAAACTGAAATGTTTGGAAATAACTATATACAGTCCTATTAGCACATCAAAATAGTTTCAGTTGGCTGCCCACAATTGTTTGATGATCTCAGCTTTATTTTCTCTATTATTTGCAACTAAAAAAGAAATTAGATATAGTAACCTCTTGGGCTTACCAGTCAGTATTGAATTATAAATTAATAATTTTTAAGGGAATTTTTATGTTTAACTACAATATCAAAAATTACACACTTTGATATCTTACACTTTAGTCATGAGACCAAGTGCAGGAAAAATTTTCCCCATCCCATTTGAAATTAAACTACAAAAAACCATTTAAAAATCCGATGTAAGTATTTCTGATCCTGTTGAAGCAAAAATTTGCATTTGTTGGGTTGAGCATGTACAGAGGACAATTTCACTAAATGATATATAATCATCTACCATATATAGAAAGAGGAGCACAGTGATCTGAATTCCCTTTCTGTTTAAAGCTTTTGCTTCCCTAAGAGTGTTACTACATAAGCAGCTGACAGAGTTTCAATTCAAGTTTTATGGTTTTTCCACACTGTTTGCTCATCTATTAGCAAACATATATATTTATTAATATGTGCTACATTACCTGCTTAAAAATATAGACACAGATGTTCAAAAACAACATTTAAAAAGCATCTGTTATTATTTTGGTTGATTAGGCTATATGCAGGCGTTTTGTAATAAGATTACAAAGATAATTACAGAATTATTTTCTTTTCAACTATAATTAGCCTATATTTCAAGTTAATCATGATACATCTTGCAGAATGTTTACATTGTCAGAAACATACACTGATAAGCTTCAGATCTAGGAACATAACTAATTGCCCTATGCAAAAAATATGAAATATTTCTGTGTTCTTGTTCTTTAATTATAGTGTCTTTTTTTTTTTTTTTCTCTGAATTGGTGTAGATACTTTCCCCTGGAGACAAGTGAACAGTTAAAAAGCTTTGAACTCAGTGTTTTTAAGACTTTTAATAGGATTTCTTAAATATTCAAAATTAATATGTGCAAAGCAGGCTTACCAGGCAAATTCTCTGAAACCCCTGGCAAAAAGCCTTGGGGGCTTTGTGTATATTTTGTAAACTGGTGTAGACTCAAAAAAGGCCAACCACTTGACATTCTTTGACTGTACAGCAAATTATTCTGCAAGGATTTTCTTGTTACTCAATGTAAAAAGGCTATCAATTCAAGAACATTTCTTCAGTTTCTCTAGATGCACATGAAATCTGAAAAAAAAAAAATTAGTTTGCAGATTCAGGAAGGGGTTTCTGGTGAAAGCTTATGTTTCTAAAGAATACAGCCCATTTCCTCAGTAAAAATTTTTCCTGAAGCTTATCTCGAGTGATTATTTTGTCTGGCTTTCTCTTACAAGCATAAGGAAAAGGACATCATCAGGTTTATATATTTCTCATAAATGTACAGAATCCCAAAAAACTGAAAATCAGTGGTTTTGATTGTGTGATACAAAAACATGGCTATTACCATGATTTTGAAGTCAAACAGAACATCTGAATGCAGATTATCCATACTACTGTGCAGCAAGGTTCAGGAGGAATGAAGCATCAAGCATCACATACGAATGAACAGGCACAGCTCCAAAAAAGGCAAAAACTGTAGCAGAATTAGAGCTGATGTGTTTGCTAAACAGGAGGCTGCTGTGGTTAACTGGGCTATTACCAAATTTAAACTGTGAGTCATGGAAGGTACATGGCCTTTATGTGCTTCTTGCTGTTGCAATGGGATCACTCATTCCTGGATGTATGACACCAAAAAGCAGTACCAGCAGGAAGAGTTACTCACTGGTATTGAGCTGTTCCTTTTTCCTTTTGTTATGATGCATGAGCTCTATGGCAGCACTGCATAGGAACCAACACATTTGAGAAAGAAAAGACTGATTTTACAAAACCCATGAACCTGTAACCCTTATTACCATGGAACAGAGCCATGAGTTTTCCCACTATTTTGAATAAGGTTATATAGAGAGTAGACTGTTCTCTCTCAAGCAGAGGATGGAAGATTCAGTTGCCTGGTTGACAGATCCAAGCAGAATCCTCCTCGATAAATCCTCCTTGTCCTCCTTCATCTGTCAATTTATTCAATTCTTGTCTTTAATTTTCCTTAGTGAAAACCTTTGAGTTTTTCTCGTAAGGATGAGGATAAAGGCAATCATTAAGGCTCTCTTCTCCCACATGGAACAGGTTTCCACAACTGCTAGGCTTGCCGGATTTATTGCTAATATACTTCCACCTGTATTACCAGGGAAAAAGTAAACTAGAGATGAGGAAAAACCTGTTGCTAGTTGGCCTTTTTTTCTCCTACACATGGATAATACTACCAGTCCACTCTAAATTCCACTTTATCGGAGATCTTGTACTGCTGGTAATACTCTACCTACTTGTATTCTTAACCCTCCATTAGAGAGAAAAAAGGAAGTATAAGGATATAAAATGGTTCAGAAAAGGTCACCCGGGAGGTTGGTAGCAGACGTGAGGCTGTCATCTCCTGTCCACTCCAAGTGTCTGCATTAGAGTTTCAGTTCAGATTAAATATGGTCCAGCCCATGTGACCAGAATAGAGCTCATCATCAGCGAACCCTCTAAAGCTGCACAGGGTTGATACTAGGCAACAACCATTTCTCTCTACAGATTCATTTCTATTGCAAAGCAGAAGATATTAATATATTTGTTGGTTCCATGCACGCAGATACACCAAATAAAATCACAAACCTCCCTGTGCAAACCACAACATGACAACAACAACTGTGTTCCATCTTCTTATTTTCAAAGTACAGAGAGCTTTCCAGTGGTTAAAATATATCTATGAGGGAATAAAGAAAAATGTTAAAATTAAGCATGGTCTTTTATCATCTTCTTATCTTAACATTTTGTCTGTGGCTTGCAAAGCTTTGAGCATGAGGATATTTTAGGCTATGCATTATTGCACCCTAAGCAACTGTTATTCAATCTACACAAATTTGAAAATCAGCTATACTATTAATATCCAGTTTATACTGATGTATTGGGTTTGTGTGATTTTGGTAGCGGTGGGGCCACAGGGTAGTTTCTGTGAGAAACTGCTAGAAGCTTCTTCCCCCATGTCTGGCAGAGCCAATTGCAGTCAGCTCCAGGACAGTCCTGCTGCTGGCCAAGGCTGAGCCAATCAGGAATGATAGCAACACTTCTGTATAATATATTTAAGAAGGAAAAAAAAAGCTATTTCGCATAGGTAATTGTGGCCGGAGAAGAGGAGAGTGAGAACATGTGAGAAGAAAAATGCTACATACACCAAGGTCAGTGGAGAAGGACATGCAGGAGGGGATCCAGGCACCAGAGCTGAGATACCCCTGCAGCCCATGGTGAAGGTAATGGTGAAGCAGCTGTGCCCCTGCAGCCCGTGAAGGTCCATGGAGATGCAGAGATCCTTCTGCAGCCCGTGGAGGAGACCCGCGGAGCAGGCAGATACCTGAGAGGAGGCTATGAACCATAGGAAACCTGTGCCAGAGAGGCTCCTGCCGAGGACCTGCAAACCTGTGGAGAGAGAAGCCCTGGCACAGGTTCCTGGTAGGACTTGTGACGCTGTGGAGGACCCATGCTGGGACAGGCTGTGGCTGAAGGACTGCACCCCATGCAGTTCATGGAGAGCTGTTGACCGTGGAATGGACTTACATAGTAGAAGTTCACACAGAACTGTCTCTCATGTGAGGAACTCCACGCTGGAGCAGGGGAAGGACTCTTCCCCCTGGGCAACAGTAGGAACCACCTGTGATGAACTGACCATAACCCCCATTCCCTAGCACCCTATGCCACTAGAGGGGAGGAGATAGAGCTTGGCAAGGAGGGAGGGGTGGGAGGAAGGTGTTTTTTAAGACTTATTTTACTTCTCATTGTCCTTCTCTGATTTTGTTAGTAATAAATTAGATTAATATCCCAAATCTGAGCCTGTTTTGAGCATGAAGGTAATCAGTGAGTGATCTCTCTTTGTCCTTATCTCAGTCCGTGAATCCTCCATTATATTTTCTTTCTCCTGTTCACTTACGGAGGAGAGTGATAGAGCAGTTTTGGTGAGTGCCTGACATCCAGCCAGGATCAACCCACTACAACTGAATAATAACTGATGTCTAAATTAGATATTGACTTTTTGAAGAGACAGAATATACATTCATTATTAGTTTGTATAAGTTCTGTTAATTAAAAAGAATAAAAAGATATAATATTTAAAAGCATTTAAGTATCTAGAGTAAATTTCAAGGTTACTTCTAGTGGCAAAAAGTCCTTTAGGATGAGTTTTGTTAATTTCAAAAGACACATAAGATCCTAGATTAAATTTTTTTTTAAAAAAGTTCATTACATTGAAATGTTTTATTCTATATCTTTTACAATATTTTCCTAAGGAAAATAATTGTATTGCAATCTGAAAATTTTAAATATTTGTACATGAACAAGGTATATTAAAAATACATCAGATAAAAATGAAATAAATGCAAGTGATGAGATTTATCAGATCAATGAAAAAATATATTATGAAACTAAGTTTTCATGAGAACAACAGTTACTGAAATCCACACAGAGTGAAAAAGATGTCAATACCAAAAGTGAGTAGCATACATTCATCTCAAAGGGAAAACACTCGCTAAAAATCAGGAAAAAATGTGCTAGTGGCTTTACTATTATTCATAGACTGACATAAATACTTTTGCAATTCCATCTATACACAAAAAGATTTGTCAAAAGACTGACTAATTCACTAAAAGATACAAATGAGTGCAAAGAGAAGAGAGCTATGTCATTTCCTCTTCATTTGCCATTTCATCCTTCTGAAAAGGTTATCCTCATCAAGAGACTGTAACAAGATTAAATGCCATCCCTCTTAGTGTTTGAGACAGATGTGACACATTTTCAGCTTAGAAAGAAAATGGGCTGACCGTTTCAGCGGGATGGAGATTCCCTGAAGGACAGGATCTATTAAAGTAGTTGACAAAATAAAAGATTTGATGGCCAGAAGCGGAGGTGCATGCAGTACATGCAATATGTATTATTTTTCCTATGTGCAGAATCGTGTTGGCAGGAGGCAGTGTCAGCCCAGCCTCACCGGTACTGGTGTGTTATAGACAAAAGGAAGGTTGTGAGTCTGAGCAAAGCCTGCACAGCTGAATTTCACACAGCTGTGGGTTACTCTTGTCTGTTCTTTCTAGTGAGGCTGAATCAGGCATTGCAGCATGAAAATTCTTGTCTGGAAAGGTGAATGTTGTGTACACTTAGGCAGAAATGTATTTTTATCAAGGATAACTAATAGCTTATTTCTAAATAATTTATTTAAATAATATATGAAATATCGTAAGAGATGGGGTTCATAAGGTAGATTACTGAAGTACTCGTGATTACCTGCCTTTTGTGCTCACACATTTCTTTGTAGGAGATGTATCTAGGATAAGAATTCTATAGATTTGGAAAGATCAGTTTCCCTAAACCTAGATTTAATCATATCTTAAGTACAAGTGTACCTGGAGATCTGTATTCTGGCATGTAAATTAAGAAAATTAATTAAAATAATTATCTATTTATAATTTTTATAATAATATATAGTATATGAATAATTATTGTATAAATGTACAATTATGCAAATTAACTAGAATGATTCATGTCTATTATGTAAATTATAAACAGAAACTTAGATCCACAGGAAAGTGAAGCCTGAGCCTTTTACACTTTTACTATGAGCATATTCCAGCTTTATGATGCTTTTACCTGTTAGTCTACTTCAGCCCTGCAGCCTCAGCTATGGAGTTTAGGTCACTATAATTTTATGACCAAAATGTTATTCTGCCATCCGAAATAAGACCTTTAACCCTTTAACTGAGGCTTTTAATTTTATGTCTGGAGAGGTAATCTGAGACAGGGCATAGAACATTGAAAAATAGTCGGAGAGCAGGTGCCTAGGTTTTTATATAGCTGACAGTATATTTTAGCCAATAGCTGAGACAAAAATCCTGCCTGTTTAAATTTCGTCTCTGACTCATGGACCATAATTAAAAGATTCAATCCCCCACCTATTGAGATCAGTGAAATGACTACCAGTAATTTCAGAGGCCAGTGAATTAGGACCTAAATTCTCTCCTGCTCTTCTGGGACAAAGGGCCATATGGCAAGCTGACTGCTCTTGCTCAGTCCTGCCTCGGAGAGAGAAGAAAAGGCTATGTGATCAGACGTGGGTACTCGGCACCTGCTCCTTTCTTTTTCAGCATCACTTCAGAGTGGAAGCTGCTTTCACAGTTGCCGAGTATAGGAACGGAGAGAAAGAAAGAGAAATAATGGCTAGCTGTATCTTTTCAGTGTCATCACAATAATTTGCATTTTATTCAGAGATACAGAATGCACAGCTCAGATTTCCTGAAAAAATGATAATTCTTTTAGTTTTACCTTGTGGTTGTATCTGAAATGTTTTATTTTTTATGTGTTTCTATGGACTTCAAAGAATTTAGATTTTGTCCAAATTCTAATGCTGAGTTATTTGATATTTTCTAATTCTTCAGCTGAATTTTTTAATTCTGAATTTGCTAGTGTTTTCTTGCTCTGAAAAATAGCATAATATGTCACGATTATGATAGTAGAATTTTTTTAATGGCTATGATTCTATGGAAAATATTTCACTATTATACCTGATGACTCAATTTCTTCTTTATATGCAAGATGTCAACACTGATTAATCTTAATTTAAGCAAAATACTAGCGTTTTAATATTTAAATGAAATCTAGTGCTATAAGACTTATTGTATGCAGAACAAGGCAAATTATTCACACAGTATTATTTTCTGAAATATTTTATCTAATACCACAAATTAAGTATTGTAGGGCAAGATACTCTTAGGATTTTATTATTCTGCCTGTTGAATCAATATTGTATTTGATTGATATAATTTAGGTTTAAATCAGCCTAATAAAACACTTTGCCAAATATTACAGGGACTCAGATGACTTTAGGTGAAAGCTGCTAATGAAAATACACATTTAGTAAGCCAATCATAAAATTATGTGGCACAGAAAGTTTAGGTATCTGTATTTCCTTCACAAAGCTATTACTTTTCCTAAGTAAAAACTAAAATGCAGAGCAGTTTAAGCTTGTGAGTTTTTGGAAAAAAACCCCGACAATCCCCCAGAAAAACTGCAAACCAAACACAAAACTAAACCACAGAATTCTACCTTAACAATAGGCATAATCTTGAAGATACGCAGCAGCATGAATTTAGGAAAGTGACACAAAACCCAAAGGGCAAGAAAATTCTGTTAAAATAGTGAAGGGTAAATAGTCCTATTTAAGCATATCCATAGTTATGGGTGATGCAGCACCTGCCTGGGCCAGTTTTCAGAAGGAATTTTGTTTCAGGCAAATAAAATCTGCCTTTAAGTTTTAAGCTGAGAATATGAACATGCAACTTTTCTACCAACTTGATCCTTCCTTCATCTCATTTTTTCTTCAGAGAACCTCATACCAAAAGCAATGAGAAGACTGTCCCAGCTTATCCACACTGTCCATCTGAGATGCAAAATGCCTTGAAATTTGTCAAAGACAACATATGAATCAAACACATGAAAAGTCACCAAACCCTCTTGGGAAAAAAAAATAAAATGAAAGAAAAATAGAAAGAAGGTAAGACAGTTGTATGACACCAAAATGTTTGTTGACTATTCTGCCATTTCTTTGAATAGAAATGATAAGCGCTTTTTTCATTTGGATCACTCTTTACAAGTGGAAGTATATATTTCATCACCATCTCAGTTAAAGTCAATAGAAATCAAGAGAAATAATTAACTTATGCACATTACCATACCAGTCTTCAGTTTTATTTTTGAGCCACTGCCCCCAGATATTTCATCTTAAAAATATTAGAAATGACATAAGTCCAAGACAACTAAACTTGCAATGCACTGTCATTCCGGTAGTAATTAATCTTTTTAAATGTCAAACCCAAAACAATTTCTTTACTAATAATTTATCTTTTATTTTCTGTTCAAAAGTTGAGAAAATAAATATTTTATGAAACCTTTATTATTAGGTTATTCAAAATTCAGCTTAGCACTTGAAGCACCTTATGTGTCTTTTGTCCAATTGACATATCAATGTGACTCTAACATATCCTTTCTCTCTCCATCAGAGTATCTGTAGTGAAATTTAGGTCAGCTGTAACAAAAAGTTTCTGCTTTCCTGAGCCACAGGATCTGTTCGTTCTATTGCAAATAATGTCATGCTCTCATGAGTTGCAGAAAAAAAAACCTGTCCTGTGGTTTTTTTTTTCTAATTGTGTTTTTGTTCTCTGTTTCTCTCTATATACCTGTATTTCATTTTGTCATTCCGAAAACTTTAACAAAGCTAAACAAAGATATGCAAACTCTCAGTGCAACTCAGTGGAACAATTTTCAATCATTTGAAATTTGAAATATTAGTAATCTTTGATAAAAATACATTTCTTCCTAAGTGTATGACATTCACCTTGCCAGACAAGAAATTTCATGCTGCAACTCCTTTCTTCTCTCCTTTCTCTGAATGGGCAAACTCTTCAACTAGCACCTCTGAAATGAGAGTAAGAATCAAGCCCATTAGGTGTTTTACTAATATTACTTATAACACACATTTGAAGAACCAAAGACTAATTATTTATGCTCGTTTAGACAATACATCAAAGATATTAAATTTAGGTCTGTATGTGTGCAGTTAGAAAATAGATTTATGCAGTGAACATATTTGAATCCTAACACATTCAGTACACCAAGAAATTTCCTATATACAACACAGAGAGCAAAGAAATTCTGAAAATAAATATTTATATGTATTCTGAACTAATTTAAAGAAGTAATAATTACAAGAATAGTGCCACAATTGTTTTAATTTTAATGTCATATATTGTTTTTTTAAATTTTACGATTTTAGTAAAAGGAGCTTGGTTATAAGACTATCCAACCTGTATAATTTGCTTCTATACTGTCTTTATATTGATATGACTTGTTAATGCTAACATCCAGTTTAGGAGATCAGAACTTAGAAGCCATAGGAAAAGGCTCAGTTAGGTCCTGAGGATAAAAGAAGGTTGAAAAAATGCATATGTATGCAGCTACAGCTTACAGATGACAATATGATTCATTTATTTGGTTTTTCATCCTCAGAATGAGTTATAAACATTAAGAAATTAATTTCTGAATGCAGTCGAGTGATGAGTCAGAAAGTACTACCTCTAGGGAGACATTACAATAATTTTTAAAGGACTCTACATTCTGATTAACTATGCTGGTAAAGGATTATGCAAATTTATGCTGCTAAGGTACAATACAAAGTTCCTTTGCCTAAAGTCATGTTTTTTCAATGCTTACTTCCTCATTATGTAGAAATTTGATTTTCTCTTTAAAAATTCATAGATGTGTACCATGCAGAAAAATATCAGTGACTATCTGAAGTGAAAGTGATAATACCGTCTTTTAAAGTCTTAGGAATAGAAATAAAACCATCATACTTTTTGGTAATATTTTATAACCTCCTGTTTTTATCCTCCAGAAGTCTGGTCATAGTGCTTCAATGTATAAAAGCTCCTGATACTTCCAAAAGCCCTAATAACTGATGGGTATTGCTTACTTTAATGCCAAACCTATCTGTGTTTCTCTATGTTACCTGCAGACTTAATAGCCCCTTCTTTTCACTATTTAAAATAAATTATAATCGTTATAAACCATAATGAAAATTAATACAATTAATTTTAAATCACTTCCATGTTATCTTCATGGGTAGATACTTTCTTGTTTACTGCCTTGTTACAAAGGAGCTCATATTAATCCCACAAGAAATCAAATTAGCCTCCAGCATTTTGAAAATCAGCTTTGGTATCACCCCTTATTATGCTTTATCAGTCAAGTGAAAGAAACACAACTTTATTTCTAAAAAATGCAAAATCAGTGTCTTATTAAGGACAAGGATATGTGTCACTTCTGGAACTAAATCCCAGTGTTCAATCATGCTCAGTCACCTCTATTTAATTAGTAAGTCTGTCAGATGTATCAGTGTCAGAGCAGGAGCCTTGCTGTACAGCAGCCTTGGTGGAGTTTTGTAGAAAGGAATATCCGATTTCTAATCAATTTATTTATTTACATTCTTGTTTCAAAAAACTTCCTATTCTGCTTCATTCCACTGCTGATATGGCAATTAATCAACCAACATTTATGTAGTCAGGGAGCCCCTCAGATCTAAACCTCTAAAGACAACAAATAAATTATGCCTATTCTTGATTTGGTGAGTCTTTAGGAACTATATGAAAGGATGGACCTCACCTTCCTCTTTCACAGTTCACTTTATACCACATGTCGAACTGGTAAAATATGTAAGTTTTATGAGTGCATATATAAATCAATTCTTAAAATACTTAAATTATGCCAATGGAGCTTTTATTTCAATATCATCTTTGTATTTTTTCTCTTTTATTAGTGACATCTGATGTGTCATAATCATACTAATTATTTAATTTTATATTAAACTTCTCTTTGCATGCATGTATGTTAGAAAGAGTGGCACCTGAGATACAAAATAATGGATTTTTAATACAAAGGTAGAGTTGTAAAATCTGCATGACGTGATGTGCAAGTAAAATGTAAATGGAGATAAACCCATGCACTCTCAGAAACTCCCTGCTGTGGGGGAAGTGTCCCCACTTCTGTATTTCATGAGGTACCTCCAAATTCTATTCAAAATCATTGACTGGATAGCTAGGGCACTGTTCAAAAAATTGAGAACTGTGGGCCCAGAAAAAGGACATAGATTCCAGGTTTACACACCTCAGAAAATTCTCTAGTCTTTTTTGAAAAACAAAACTAAATTAAACTAACTAAACAAGACACTACAACTCTAACTTTTCCATGAGTAAACAAAGTGTTTACCCTTAGGAAATTCTGAGACTGTTAGTCTCATCTTTGAGTTCTCTGTCATTATTAGGTTCTTAGAAAACTGCAAAACCTTGTACACTTGGTGGTCTGAGATGTTATGAAGATTTTAATAGCTAAATTCCACCTCTTTCTATGGTCAGGTTCTTTGTGCTTGTGCTTTAATTACTATTTGATATATATTAATTGATTTAAAAGTGATTTGAAGACCTATTAATCATGATGTTTCTCATTTCCTGTATCCATAAGTTGCCTTGTTGGTGTAAGCTACATAATTGCTGAATACTTATAGCTGTAACTGAAAAATCAATGGAAATTAAGATTTGAAGGAATGAGGTGCTACACAGAGTTACTACATATTGCTGTGTGCTCCATACACCACCAGAGTATGTAATTTTAATTGGCTATTCTAAACTGGCAGACAGCTTGACCTGAAATATTGGTCCTTCAATTCTTCCTTTGTAGAAATGGAATGGCATTAATTTTCTTATAACACTGTTGTGAATATAAAGTAGTTGATGCCTTTAAAACTGTTTTGGTGGTGCATTAGTCCATAATTCTCTTTTCACAGCCGTGTTCACAAAATGTGAGTTGAATACACTGGGAGATTTCAAATTGAACAATGAGTAGAATAACAATCTACAGCCATAGTTGATCAGTAAAATACAATATAAACTCCAACTAGATAGCTAATGAGAAGTATAAACAGGTCTTTAAAGTCTATGTCACAATGCACATAAACAAGAAGTTCTGTCAACACTGTACATTCTAAATAACTGACAGACTACAATATTAAGGTTAGTATAAGATAGGAGGAGAAGTTATCTTCATAAGAGATATGGATTTTAAAGATTTTTCTGAAAGAAATTAGAAGTACAGTCATAGTGGAGTTTGTGTTTAGACTGTTTGCAAGTACCTATATGCTACAGTCTACACATAAGTTAGATATTTAAATTTCCACCATAGTCAGCAGAGATCGGAGTCATGATTCATCTACCTAGAGCATGGAGGTAGTGGAGACATCTAAAAGACATGATTGCTGCAGATCTGGCAGAGAGCCTATTGGAAACTCTCAGTGTGGCACTGGAATGACAGCTACCGTACCCTTAGGCACCTCAAACGGTATGAGACAGCTGTGACTGGGACACAGTTAAATAAAAGCAAAAGTAGTTGATTCAATTCCTGGAATTGATTCCAGCTTCCCAACCTGTCTAAGTTGAAAAGCAAGAGTTGGTCAGCTAGACTTGAGCATAAAATAAATCTTCCACACTCCTTAAATTTAATATACTCATTTGTATACTCTTGCCCTGGGTATGCTTTCTCTGACAACACTGTGGTATCAGGAATAAAACATGGGCTAAGGATTCTTCTCAACAGTTGATATGGATAAGGCCATCCTGTGTTAGGAAATTAAGAGAAGGAATTAGACTGACCTGAGCTACAGTATGTCAGTTAGATCTAGTCTGTATTTTCTTGTTTAGATATAAAGAGGTGTGTTCTATTCATAATCTCAGTGGTTCTTCAGTGAGAATACTTTTTGAAACACCTGTTTCCATGATCAATAGAAGTAAAGAACCTGGAGATGGACTTTAGATTCCATTCTCTGCTTTCAGCACTTAAACATAAATGTTCCTCCTAAGCCTTAGTAACAATTGAGAAGGGCTAAGTTAGCAAATACAGTCTCAGTAAATACAATGTACTATTCTTGCGAGGTCAGTTGAGGCTAATGCTATTCATATTCACTTCGCAAATATTTGCCTAACAAAAGTTATTTGGATTCCTCAGTGGCAAATAGTTCACAAGACCAGGTGCATTGTACAAAAGATGTTTGTATTATCAAGAGAGGAGGAGTCTATTGACTTCTTAAAAGTCTATTGACTCTTTCTACTTAAATAAGAGTCTATTGACTCTTTCTACTTAACATTTAAATTTCTTTCAAACTTCTTTCTGAACATGATACTATAATGTTTAAAATCTTAGAGATAAGCATGAAGAAAATGTGCCAGTAGCTAAAAGAGCTTAGTTCTCATGAAGGAGTTTTGCCCTCTGATACATTACTTTTCTTGAAGTTTGACACAATTCCAGCTTTTCTTACAGTACCTAGTATTATTGAGAATGATAACAAAAAGTAGTCCTAATGAAAATAGGTGTAATTAACATTTGGGGGGTTTGGTTCTTTGTTTGTTTACTGGGGAGTCTTTAAGGTGAACTCTTCAAGGCTAACACGTGTTAATGAAGTTCTTAAAAGTTAGAAGTTGAATGTTGTCGCATGATCTATGTGGATTTCAGTGCAGTTTAATATTTACTTTTCCTCTCCCTGTGGTGATGAATGGGATGTATCTGTGACTGGAAAACTCATACACTGAAAGACAGTTTAATAAGTAAAGCAAAAGATATGTATACAAGCAAAGTAAAATAAGGAATTAATTCATGATTTCCCAGGCAAGTATTCAACCATCTCCAGGAGAGCAGGGCTCCATTACATGTCATGGCTACTTGTGATGGCAAAGTCGATTATTCCAAACATAGTCTCCTTTTCTTTTAGATATTAACTCACACTCTTCAATCATTACTAATGATGCAGCTGACCTGTTTCAATTCTCTTTCTTGTAAGAGATGTTCTAGATTGCTTTTTTTCCTCACCAAAGCCTTTCCACATGTTGAAAACACTTTAATATGTCTATTAGAATTACTGTCATCAGTCTCCACTACTGAAGGGACATTTTCAAAGGTTTAGGTTTGTAGTATAACATAAACAGGAACGCCTAGGTAGTTTTGAGATTTCCCACCTTATCCTATTGTGGTTTTGGTTTTGACTTCTTGCATCTGAATTACATCTTTGCCTGCATGCATTCTCCACCAATTTATTGCACTGTAACTTCTGCAGTTTATAAAAACAAAATAAATACACCTCATACTTAAAGCCAAGACTTAATGGTCAATCTAATTTTAATCTCAACAGTTTAATTATCTTTAGTCCGGATCTAATTATTAGAGAAAAGAAAAGCAAATAAAATTGAAAACATAAACCAAATTGCAAATCCTAAACCAGCTAAAAACAGAAAAATGATGAACAATTTGATTAGAATAGTTATGCTCACGTCATGCATCTACTCCTTCCTTCTGCTGTTATGCTCACACACCGCCTGAGTGATTCCTAAAGCTGACGGCCTCAGGGGGTGTGAGGGTGTGTTACACACGGTTGTCAGCTTTATGAGCCCTTTCCCATGAGAATATGGTATTATGGGGAAGTGCTTCTTGTCCATAGGTTCACTTGGAATTATTTCCATGCATTTTGTAACACTGCCTTTCTCCATTGCGCCACAATTCCTCATTGTATCTTTATTTACTATACGTGTTGTGTTTATTTACTTTGGATACTTGTTCTTTGGATATTTGTTCCCTGTTACAGATGAAAAAAAGGGCTTTACCCAGCTTCCAAGATTATATTTCTTTTACAACAAATAAATGGCTATTAGTGGTTTGTTTATAGTTCCTAAACTATCATCACAAGTTTGTACTTCTGTAAATTGCCTTTTAATTTTAGCGCTGCCAAGCATTTATTTTACACAGAATAAGTAGCTTTTATATGTTGTTTATAGTAATATTTCACCATATTAAAAGCATTGCTGCAACGACTTCACAAAACAAAGCTGTACTAAAGTTCAGTAATAATCATGAGGTTTAGACAGTTGGTGTTGCACCCAAACAAGCTGAAACAAAGTTCTAACCAAGACCAAAGTAGGACCAGACACAGAACACATACCCAGGCTTAGTCCCAAGGCCTCACAATTATTATGGACTGTGGCCTGTAGTGTGGACAGTGTCATATTTACTGACTTAGAGGGTCACAGATGCCTGTGTTATTCTACCCATTTTTCTTGTATCAGCTGTTAGTGACAAAAAGCAGAAGAGGCTTTCAGCATGTTCACTATCATTTGACTGCTTCCAGTCACCTTGTTGTTTTTAAGCATCTTGACTGAAGACTGGCTTTTAGATACCTTTAGGGCTTCCTTGTTAATGTGAGATTTTCCTAGTTCACATTTTCCATCCAGAGGGACCTTGACAGGCTTGACAGGTAGGCCTGTGCAACCCTCATGAAGTTCAATAGGGCAAGCGTACAAGATGCTGCACATGGGTCAGGGCAATCCCAAGCACAAATTCAGGATAATCAGGGTATGGATTGAGAGCAGCCCTGAGGAAAAGGAGCTGATATTTGACAAGAAGCTCAATATGATCTGGCAATGTGCATTTGCAGCCCAGAAAGCTAACTGTATCCTGAAATGCATTGAAAGAAGCGTGGCCATCAGGACAAGAAACATGTTTCTGCCCCTCTACATCCCTTTTCTGAGCACTCCCCTGCAGTTCTGCATCCAGTTCTGGGGTTCCCAACAGAAGAAGCAAATGCACAGGAGGGGCACAAAGATGATCAGAGGGCCAGAACATCTCTCCTATGAAGGCAGGCTGAGAGAGTTGGGCTTATTCAGCCTGGAGAAAATTCTGAGGAGACCTTATTGCAGCCTTCCAAATCCTACAAGAAAGATGGATAGGGAATTTTTTCAAATGCATGTAGTGACAAGACAAGAGGTAATGGTTTTAAACTGAGAGAGGGTAGGTTGATATTAGATGTTAAGAGAAAGTTCATCCCTGTGAGAGTGGTGAGAGAGTGCAACAGGTTTCCCAGAGATGCTGTGGATGTTCCATCCCTGGAAGTGTTCAAGGCCAGGTTAGAAGGAGCTCTGAGCAACCTGGTCTGGTGGGAGGTGACCCTGCCTGTGGCAGGATCATTATAATTACATGATCTTTAAAGTCCCATTCAACACAAGCTATTGTATGGTTCTGAGTTTTTATGATTCTATGTCAGTATCTAACTGTGAAAGATGCAGATTATCTTACACTACAAGTTAGCAATCACCCTCTGTCACAACCCAGAAGCAGGTGTGATGTTCATTGTAAATAATTGTCAGGCTGAACAAAAACATCAGTCCATCTGACAGGGAACCCCTATGCTTCATTATAAAATCATCTTAACTCCAGCAACTAGCCTCCCATTTCATGTCAAAAGTGTTGGCTAACAAGCTCTAAGCTTTTACAATAAACTTTACCAAGCCCCCAACTCTCAGAACAAGCTTCAGATATGAAATAATGAGTAGAGTATGATTGTTGCACTCGCTGGGATAAAACAAGAGAGGAGATAATACGAAAAAGAAAAGAAAAAGAGAGAAAGAAGGGGAGAAGACCAGTCCTTCTTGCTGCCATGAATGGTCCGGATCTGGACTCAATGAAAGAAAGAGAGAGAGAGAGAGAGGAGGAGGGGGACCGATCAGTTTACAGTTTACCTGGTACATGTGTCTTATGTAAAATAGATTTTTTTTGGTACCATTTGTGCCATATTGTTCACACATGCACAGTTAGTCATTTAGAACCCTCTAGGAAATGAGTCTGGGGAAACTGGGAGTCTGTGGTGGTCCTGAAGCCCCTTTTACTGAAGTACCTGGGACTTGACCGTTCCCTTGATGCAGGTGCACTGAGCATGACTCTCAAGGCAAACTTGAGAGCCTAGCAACTAGAAAGGAATTTGGCTCAGAACAGCACTGCCCCACCTCCACGGGACCCTCTCTTCCAATCAGAACTCTCCTGTTGCAACAGTCAGAATGCTTCAGACAAATGATGCTGACCTGTTTATGCCTGGTCCTTCTCTCTGATTTCTCTTCAAGTCCACGCTATGTTTCACCTCTTTCCACTACCAACAGGGACTGGAATCTGTCCTCAGTTTTAACTGTAATTTCTCACAATACTGTTGTTTTCATTAACTTTTGTGTTGGTTTGTTTACTGCTTTCTGTGTTCAGTTTTTTCAGCTTTAGTTTCACTGTTGCAGTACCAAGAATTTGTAAATGCTGATACAAGCCGCTGAGCATGCTTTGCAATTTTAGTAGATGACCTGATTTAAAAACCGATGCAGATATAATTAGTTTGTGCTGGATATATTGTTGTCAGTCTTTTTTATATTATTTTGCCATCTGGCAGGCTCTGTGTTTCTTTTAAAAGGAACAGGATACTCAAAAACTAGGTCAGAAACATTGAGAACTATTCCGTGAATGATTGCTCATTGTTTTAGATATTGATTCCACTCGGAGGCTATTGTTGGTCATAACGTGGAGGATGAAAAAGTGACGGAACTGGTGTTTGCCCTTTTCTTGTGCCCCGATGGAACATCCTTCTCTAGAACTGACATCTCAGGAATCTGGTCCACAAATAAGAACAGATCAAAATCCTCCAAGGCCTACCACTGGCAGCGGCCAGCAGCAAATGCCCAGAGAATAACAGAGTGAACTCAAAGTAACACTGTAGAAAAATATTTTTCACATAAAAGTGCTTTTGTTTGTATTTATGAGGGACTTTAAAAGCACAGGATAAATAAGAGTACTTCAATCAGTAACCATGCTTCAGGAAATAGAGTAGGTAAGCTTCTGGTGATACAAAAACCCAGCAGATTTTGTAATCAATAATCAATAAATATAAATTCCTCTCTAGAAATATAACAAATAGTAGGCATGGTAAATGAAATATTAGCAGTACTGTAAAAGACAAGAAGGAACATGCTGTTATTGCTGGACAAATAGAGCCTTCACAAATAAAATCAGGTTTTGCCATTATCTTGAATATTGATATCCACAGTATTTTGCCAAGTAAGATACGTCTTGATATTACCTCTTATTTTTAAACAAATTCTTTGAGTGACATCCAAGTCCATTTGGGTATTCCCCTGTCCCCAGAAATCAGTACAATGGCTTGTAGAAGAAAACTTTTTTCCATTTTGGAGTTGTTGTTTTGTGGAAGTTCTCACATAGTCTGAAATAGCAATTACTATGTTCAAATTACAGGAAGGAGTCACAAACTCAGTAGCTGCATGGTAGCTCATATTTGGAAACACTGAAGAATATCCCAAGGGCTTATTTACAGCAACTCATATCAAATGTGTTTCTTAATCCCAGCAAGAAAATGTCATGAATAAAAATAAAAGGTAATTTTCTAATCATAACTTGTAATGTTTTTATATGCCTCTGAGCACAAAATATTCTAAATTAAAAATGAAAATGAGAAGACAGATCTACAGTGGGATAAATGACCAGTGGCTGGGAGCTCTGTCTGTATTTAAGTCTTGGTAGTCCTAGGTGACAGTAGATAGAAGTTGAAGACTTCTGCCGTTTCTAAAATTGAATTTATTTTACCATCAATTGACTTCTCAAGAACTCTAACATCCAAGCCTCTGGGACCAAGAAATATTGTATCTCTTTACTTCCCTGATCATGTGCTGCCTATTCTCACCTTTCCCCTATAGACTGGGTGATGCGTTAAGACTGATTGCAGGAAGTAAAAGCCCCAAGTAGCAGTGAACTTCATGGTCACAGTGACAGCTATAAGGTTGCTTGAATTCATAGAGGAAGCCACTGAAGTTGTTTGCAGTTCAGCAAAACAGTTCTAGTGGCAATAATGTATTTTCAAGCAAGAGATTGAATGTACCAGAAAAAGTCCCATGCTAACTATTATTTCTTTCTGACATCACCAATGCTGCCACTGACACCTTTTAGACACCTTTCATTTCAGCAGTGGGAAGAGTTAGACTAGATGACTGCTGGACATGCATTTAAAGCCCCTGTGAGGTTATTGTAAAAGGATACAGAATCAGTTTTATGTTTTAACTGATCTGTCTTAAGCTGCAAAGAGTTAGCACCACCAAGATTTTGGCATGCATAAAAAAAGAGTAAATACTTAGGAGAACTTACAACATAAGTAAACAAGGGTGGCATATATGCAACTGTGTATAGTTGAGCGATTCATCTCAACACAGAGCTGTAAAATATTTTGGATGAATTAAGTTCAAGAACTCCCTTATTTTTCTACTAATTATAAAAGAAGTCAGGCCAAACAGGTCGGAGCAAATGCCTGTAGAATAGTTAATGTTAGCTGAGATTGATGTCTCTTCAAGTGTGTGAAATTATGAAAGTGGTTCAAAATATGGTTCTAAAACCACAGGAAAGCATAAAATAAAGTTGCTTTCTGGCAAGTGTTTTACTATTCTTACTCCTATTTCTCACTAAAAAAACCAGATCATCAGTATTATCAGCTGTGAATTAATGACACTCCCCACATAAACAGGAATATAAAAAAGATTTTAAAAATATCTTTCAACAATCCTTTGTCTAATTATAAAGCTTATTGGTACGTAATGTATACTTATAGTGATGTTGCCAGTGCAACTTCCATACACTTCTTAAAGCATCACGAAACCCCCCAACATAAACAAAAAAAAGAAACAAACAAAACAAATTTATAAACATAGAATGAAACTTCTTTTAATATGAGCATTAACACACTCACCAGACAGGTGCTTGATATGATTCTTAATGAAGATGTGCTTTAGACATTCTGAAATCCTGATGTCAAGTTTTTGTCAAGGTTTCTGGTTTCCGGGCTATTACACGAAAGATAGGGAGTAATATCTTGTAATCGGTTCCTTCAAAGAAAATAATTTATGGAAGTTCAAAGAACATTCTGTGTTCTTCATCTTAGGTGAAGATAGAGCCTTGCTAATCTGATTGAGGCTCTAGAGCTGTGCAAAGAGATGGAGGTTCAGGCATTTTCTGCAGCCTATGTCTGCTAGTGTCTAACGTTAGACAACTTTTTGACCATTTCAGACTGTAAAGCCTCCTCCAGCCCTAAAAGCAGTAAATGTTAGGTTTGTGTTCTGCTTTGAGGGATAAGCATTAAAACATCAGTAACATCTTTGTAGGATCCCACCTGCTGCTGGTATGACATGTAGAAACAACTGGACCTGAGTTACCCACTTTAAAAGATAAATGATTGCAGCTTGTAACATAGATAACAAGCAGCACATTTGAAACATATCCAGGAGAGTCTGGGGCCCATCTTCAAAAAGCACTGCAGGAATATCCTGAGTGCTTTTAGGTTCTAACAGTAAATTGCCCTACATAGGAGCACGTATGTGTGTCCTACATAGGCAATTTTGTGTGTGTTAAAGGAGGGAAATTTCTTCTGGAGTTGTAAATAGATATATTAGGTCTTTGAATATGAAACAATGTGATCTTCATTTTTATTGAAGTGAGTTTTTTGGGAGGAGCATGGAGGTGGGTTGTTGATTCTGTTTACCCCCAGCTGGTTTTAATGTTTATATTCAGATAGCATTTACTACATTAGTCCAGCCTTTTGAGGCAGAAAATCAGATAACACCATGCCTTAGCTTTCAGGCTACATTTACTCAGTCATAAGTACATGCAAAAAGTGTTTATAAAGATATGGTAAGTATTACCTACAAATCACCGAGTATCCAAGGAAAAAGGGTTGTCAAAAATTCCAGTTTTATTACAACTTCACTCAAACCATCCCTCAATTTTAAAAGAAGGAAAAAAAATGTTCAGACATATTTTAGAATATGCAAAAGCCTTATAGTGACAGAATATACAGAAATTTCGGCTAGTCTCAAAGAGAGATAATCTTCATCTGGAGAGCACCACATCATTTTCAGAAGTCATGGTCACCATATGACTAAATAATTCTGATGTATAATATGAAACTAATGAAAAAGTAAGAGTACAAAGAATAGAAATTCCCTGAACCAGAAAATATTAATCTTAACAGTGAGGCAGCTTCATCATATGATTAGAATAAGTATTATGGTAAAAATATGGAACTGAAAAGGAGCATGTGTGGGTGTGGTCCTATGAAATAAGTTGTGTACTAGAAAATACAGCCTCTGAGCACTACAGAAATTCAAACTTGTTGTTACAGATGCTTGTCTAGTGAGAATTTGAATGATGATCATATATACAAAGATCGTGATTAGGTTATGTCTTCTTCAAAAAGCAATTCCATAAATGCTAGATGTAAGTATTTAAAATTGGCTTCTCCTTAGATCAATAGGAGGATATTTTTTTCAGAAGAACGTTTTCAGATACACGAGAATTTGAAAATGGAACTGCATTGAATAGGAAGAGACTTTGAAAGTTTTTTAAATCTCTGTGATACAGGCAAAGAGTGTGGTACAGATGAAAAACAGTTTCTCATGTCATAAAAAGCCTTATAAATTTCACAAGATTCAACAAAATATTTTTGCCCTCTTGCACAGGCAAAGTAAAAACCCTGTATGATATCACATCTCTTAACAAAAATACAGAAATTGGGCCTATTGAACCATACTATTTAGTTGCATTCTGAAGAGTTAAAAATAAAAAAAAAATACTTTAAGGTCTAGACAGAGCCCTTAAAGAGGATGCTAGATTTTTTTTTTTTTGGCAAAATCTAGCCCGCTCCACAATATATAATTAGTCATGAACATCTGAAGGTATCATTTGCTTCTAAATAATCCCTTCTAAATTTTATCACTTCTACAATCAGTCTATTTTATTAAGTAATCACAATGGAGACAAAAATAATTTGTAATCTCAGCAATATGAGTTTTATTTATTTTGGGAGTTGTTTTCTGAAGACTGTTTACTTTATGGTTTTACTTCTCCTTGGATGTTTTGAACATTTTGGTACTACCAACAATAGTTTCAGCTCAAAGACTAAACTGTAATTGTACATGGAATATTATTCACTTTATGTTCTATAAGCAGTGATTTTGTCTATAAGTCATTACAAAGAAGGAATAAATGGAGAAGGAAAAAAAATATAGAATTATATACCTGACACCTTTTAATTCGCTATAAGATCAATGTATAATAAATAGTGTTTGCTCACATTCTTTCAAACAACCCCAAAATAGTCTCAGGTGAAAGGTAGAGTACTTGTCTCTAAAATCCAAAAATATTTTCAGTGCTGCCTGCAACTTGACTGAGACTTTCAAGGATACTATGAAGTTAGAGAACATTGTTTTAGACAGCCCATTTTTGTGCTTCACTTTGTCCATATGTAATAGATATATAAGCAGCTTAGGCAGCCATTCCTGAGACAGGTCACCGGGACGTAATTCTAGAACTTAAAGGAACAAACTCATGAGTAGTTTGAATGCTGGGATTTTGAGCTCCTGTGCCTTGTCCTCATTTGCTGTATGGCTTTTGGGTATAAATCAGCAATTCTTAGTGTGTTTCTCTTGTGACAGAGTGTGAATATTACAACAGCATCCTAATCTGAGCCTAAAGATATCCTGTGAAATATATATATATATAAATATATATATATATACACACACATATAAAAGCAATTTCAGGTCAAAGACCATTGTAGTCGAAATCTGAAATTGCAGTCTCAAATTTTTCATCAGTTTAGTTATTCAAAATTATTAAAAAATACAAATATTTGCTATATTTATTTCATTTAAGGTTTTTCATTACACTTGAAGTCAGTAGGGATGTCACAACTAACAAAGTTGAGGATGGAATGTTGAGAATGACATGTGAGGAGGACAAGAGAACAAATAATTTTCTCCAAGACAGCGGCCTGGCCATTAAACATGATGTGCTGGTATTTTTTTGTGCTTTTTCACTTAATGATAAAAATATATTATATGTTACAGTAACAGACACTGTGCCCCTTCATCCAGAAAGTAATAATAATAAACCTTTCTGCAGTGAGAACAATCACAGTTCTAAAATTATCATAGAGATTCAAAAGCAAGGCCTGGGCAAAATAAGTTGACCTTATATTTAGATTTAATTGCATTCAACAACTATAATGGTAAACTAAACAGTACAGAGGAAGGTTTCTGATCCTGACTTCTTTTACTGTTTTAGATGTACCTACAAATTTGGGAAACAAAAGACACCTTTGTAATATCTACTTGACAACACAAAAGAAAACCCTGTAGGTTTCTGAGTCTAATAATTGTCTCCTCACAGAGCCAGTAAGAGTAGATGACCACATACATTCATTTTGCTTCCTTTTAAAGGATCATGAGACTAGATTCTAAGGGAGAAATTGTGGAAAAATTTCACTGAGTATTCAGTCATCTATAAATCAGTGACATTTTGTAAATCTTTCAGAAAGAAGTAGGTACAGGAGAAAGAGAATGTGGGGGAAACTGGCAGTCTTAAAGTAGTTTGACACAAATGACAGAAGATGTTCAAATTCTGTTGGCCTCTTCTCTCAAGCAACTATCAACAGGACAAGATAACATAGGCTCAAGATGCATCAGGGGAGGTTGGACACTACGAAGAATTTCTTCACTAAAAATGTGGTTAAACATTGGAATAGGCTGCCCAGGGAAGTAGTGGAGTCACTATCCCTGGAAGTGTTCAAGAAATGACTGGAGGTGGCACTTAGTGCTATGGTATCAAGGTGGCATGTTGGTGTTTGGTCAAGACTTGGGCAGTGACCTTGGAGGGTTTTTCCAAGCTTAATGACTCTATGACTATGATTTACAGGGATCTCCTGCTTTTAGGGAGAAGCAACTGTGAGCCATGTAGAATAAGCAAGGCTGTATTAAATGTTTACAGATGCTTATATTTGGAGAGCTGAATGCAGCCTCAAGTACCTATATGTGTTATTATTATACTGTGCTCCCTACTCTTGAATGCAAATAGACAGACAAAGAAAGAAAAAGACGGCTATGATCTGACCTCTCTGTTTACCAACCAGCTGTACACTTTGGGAATCTGGAAAATAATTTTCCCCTCCAGGCAGAAACCGGCAGGACACTGACCCAGACCAGTGAAGTCCTACAACACTTCTTCCTTTGGGCTGTGTCTAAATGGCATGCTAAATCTCCACTAAGCTTCTGTTTGCATAGCAAATTGTGTTTGTCAGCTGCATTGCTACCAAGTTCTCGCGTGTTACAGGCCAGATTGATAAAGGAACACGGTGTTACACTTCTGTCTCTCAACTTTCCACCATGTTGCAATCTATTCTGCAAAAGAAATATGTTCAATGTTTAAATAGATAATACATTCAAAATGTGACTTTTTTGTACAGCATGAATTTGAAGATCTATTTTCATATGTTTTGAATAATAAAATGTAATAAAAATTAAAACAATTGTTTCAATTATTGCAGAAAATGTGGCATTGTAATATGACAAATTTCAGAAGTATTAAGGTTACTTCTTCATCCTCTGAAATACAGTAGAAAATTGTTTTTTATTTAGAAGATCCTACTTTTTTTCCCCTATTTTCTTACCATCTCACTCTCCTCTTCTAAAGTGAGCAGAGCTGCTGACAGCTGAGCTTGATGATAAGGTAGTTCTGTTTGTCAGCCAATAGAGGCAATACTCAAACCTGGCCCTCCTGCAAGATAACAGGATGAAGTGTTCCTGCTGAGACACTCGGACAATCAAGGCTTTCTTTCCTGTGCTTTGTTACTGTAAACTATTACGGGTGACCTACTTTCTTTATCCTCTCCAATAATGTAGAAGAATATCAGATCCAACTAAGCTGCCAACGCGGTCTGTAATTTCCAGTTTAGAAAGTAGCTGTATCCCAAAGGAAAGGTAGTGTATAGGATTACCATCTCAACCTGCATTATGCTAGAAAGCCAAGGTTAAATAAAACTTTTTAATAGACTTGAAACCTGACAGCTGATTTCCAGTATAAGGTGGGGGGTTTTTGAAGCTTTACACGAGGTCCTCATCTTAAAAATGAAGTTTAAGTGCCATAGTTTAAACTTCATGAAATAGACCATTATAAGCTTAGCTAACAAGAGCTGCTATGTGACAAAATATTTCAGTAAAACTAATCACTGGAATCTTTTGAGGTAAAGAAGTTGAAAAAGTACATCATGCATTAGGTTATTAGAAAAAAAAAATATGACCTTGCCTTCCATTTGATGTCTTAATTAATATGCCACAAAATATGTTATTTCTTTCACTTGCACTGAAATGGATAGGCAGGAAACTTTTGACTGAGGAAGGAGCTGGGTGAATTCTGGTGCAGAACCAGCTCAAGCATTCTACGAAAACACTCACAAGATCCCCAGGAGAGGTTGAAAAGTTTCATACTCCAAGAAAACTCAATTTTGTGTTAGTTTGAGTTCAAATGACTGTAGAGAACCAATTACCTTGTCTGGACACCAAAGAAAAGACTAAAAGAAATTATTATGCTTAAGGGTATGCTGTAGGGAGACAGAGTTACCAATGTGCCTCACAGCAGACAATTCATATGTCCACTTAAATTCCTCTGAAAGGTGAGGACATTGGACTGCAGAATGTAGTCCTGTGTTCCAAACAGTCTCTGGTTGCTTCTGTTCAGTCCAGACTTTCATTTCAGATCTTTCTAGGTAAGAGTAATACAATAAAAAAGGCAATTATTCTAAACAGTTGCAAAGTTCCTAATTACTATCTAATTTCTGTTTCCTTGTCCTTATATCATCATTATTCATACTCAGTTTTAGTTATATGCTTCAACTCAATAAATTTTTATGCTTTTCCTGATATTTTCCTTCTGTTCACACTTGAAAATCAAGTTAGAAATATGCTGGACATTACTTGGCAAACAACATAGAGATCCTTTAGATACTTAGTAAGAAAAAATATGAATATTTCTGCTACTGTTATACAAGGGAGTAGGTTTGTAAATTTATTTATTGCATGTTTAACAATAAAGCAGAAAGAAATACATCTGTTCTTAGGGTTAAGAGTTATTTTAATTATGTGAAAGGTCAGAAGACAAACACTTCATTGCCAGTCCTCTTGTCCATTGCTCAAGAGCTGAACATCAGTTCATGTCTATGCTTTGTCTCTGTATTTAAATATTCACTTTAACTAGCACTAGCCTAGAACTTCTAGTTCTTTATGACACTATTCAGTATTTACCTACCTGAAAGAATACAAAGAATAGAATAATGTGCATGTAATATTTTTTTGCAACTTCTTTTCTCCTCCACTTCCTTACATATTCCCAAACGATCAGCCAAAACTCTACTATAACAAAAGTGTTTGTACAACACTAACCCTTGCTTTAAGGATATAAAGAAAAAGTAGGGATTAACCAAAGAAAGCAAAAGTCTTTTTAAGTAACTTAATGTGTTTTTGCATAAAATTCAGATATTCTTCAGCTGTATTATCACAATGAAAAAGAAATATGTCTTCATTTCTGCTGTCATGTATATATGTTATTATTTCTTCAAGATCTATTATATTGTCACCTAGGATTGGTTAGAGAAACACATGAAAGTTCCTGGGCTACTGCAGATAGAAGAAAGTCTCAGCAGATCATTCAGTATGAATGAACACATTCAAATTTAATATAATGCATGGCTGAGAATTATCTTCACAGAGATAATTCAGTACGTTACACATATTAGTGCCAGAGAGGTCACTGGTTTGTATTTTGTTCAAAAGATAATTCTGGAAGGAATACCACTTTTATAGAAATCCTTTAACAATGGTACTGAAAAAGTAATTCCTTGAAAGCGATGTTGAATTAGGCCATCAGCACAGCCTGCTGTGCTGTCAATTTTGCCTTTTCCCAAAAGACTAACATAACCCATGTGAGGATTTTGTACTTTGCAAAGAAGACTGCAGAGAAGAAAGTGCTATTTAGCACAATTTCAACTTAGCAGCCATACAGTTCATTTATTCATGAATGCTTTAAAAAGTATATGATGCTTAAGAGACTTTAATGAAGCAGAGCTGTAGTTCTCACAGTCCAGAATTTCATGGGCACTGCAGTTCATAGAAAACATAACTGCATTATAAACATGATACAGTGGACATCAAGGTTTCTAGAATCATTCTTTTTCAGATTTTAAGAAAAAGACGCCATGCCTTGTGTGCATAGCTCTTGTGAAAACATACTCCTTTGTAGCTGTACTCATGCTTGTTGCCCTGGTTTTTGCTAAGCCTTCTGTTTTTAACCTTGGAGTCAGATTCTTTCACACAATTTCATGTAAATAATAGCCAATGTTTACTTAACAGATTTTCTGTTTTTCATTCCTTTTGTGATAAGAGAACTTTGATGAGCACCTTTCTTCTCCAGTGGGATTGAGAAGGAAGTGACATGCTCTCCAATCCCTTATGGGGTTNGCTAGAATTATTGTTTTTCGGATTTTAACAAAAAGACGGTATGCCTTATGTGCCTAGCTCTTGTAAAAACATATTCCTTGGTAGCTGTACTCATGCTCATGTTGTTTATCTATTATATTAGAACAAGAAATAAAACCTGCAATTATCTAAAGACCAGTCAAATAAATCTTCTTAGAAGCAATTGATACAAAACTCTTACACACAGAATCATCTTCTGAAAGCACCTTTTAATATTAATTCATTTATGTTCTATTCTGAAAGTGCTGACAGGGGAAAACTAGGGAAAGAACTTTCACTTTGTCAAGAAATTTATTTTATTTACAGCTTGCTCACATTGAATCTTCTTAAGTCTTTTATAACAAGACTGATGTTGATGATACTGGAGTACACTCACAATAAATAGTTGTACAGAAAATTCAAGTTCTGTGCACCGCTTTTGGCATTTGAAAGCCCTCAGAAGCAGGAAATATACTTTACTCATTCATCCATTAAAAATAATTAACTAAATCTTCAAATGGTGTTGATCAATATACCTCAAAGTGTAACACTAAATTATATCAGCCAGGGACCCGACTTGTTTCAGAAATGAGCATGAATTACTGCACAAGCAATTTACTATGGAAAAGACTGAAATGATGAATTTTAATCAATCTTAAGTCTTATATATTGGGGTGGATTTTTGAAGGACTTTAGGAATGTCTGAGAAAAAAGACCATTCCAGATGAAAACAGACCTTTGCATAAAAAAATACAAAATTATAAAAGTGAAGAAATAGCAATTTACAAGTTTGTTTAGAGGTTTGTTTAGAAGGATAATACACCAACAAACGTAAGGAGTAGGTTAAGTCACAGTGAGCTGATGACATTTCACACAGGAATGTTGAATATACTTTCCCGAACAAGTGTTCCCTATGTTTACGATCAGACATCCACCTTCCAGTATCTATTATACTTTCCAACCGAGAGTAAATCTGTTCAGATTTACAATTCCTGATTTTTTGCAAAAAAATAAAAAGACAAAATATATTAGTGATTAGTAGATCTATTCTTAAGTTTACTGATACAGTACAATTCTCTTTTTATGGATGCAGTGCCATTCAGACTAAACATGAACATTCGATAGATCATTTGAGTTTACCACAAATGTTGAAAGTATAGATTTAATTGGCATGCAGTGGATATGTTAGGAGTAATGACTTCACAACTAATCAGTCTAGGAAAGATTCTCTTAGAGAAATCATCCTTCTAAAGGTCTTCAGTGTCGATATTTATGGCTGAAGTAGGCATTCTAGTCTCCCTTTACAAAGAGTGAAGGAGAGCACTTTTTAATTAATGAATTAACTTGATAAAATAATGATGTCCACATAAGGATAACATGAATTGCATACTAAAAATTATTTCTCTTTACTGTCATTTAAAGGAGATTGATGCGAACGGTTTAGTGCAAATATCTGCATCTAATTAGATAAATATCACTGTCTGTGTTAGCTCAATGAAATTTCCTTACCAAATCTGAACTTTCAGATTTATAGTGTCCTAATTTCTCAGGACTACAAATCTGATGCATTTTAAGTTGCATAGGAACATAAAAATACAATGTCCAAATTAAAACAAAATCAACAAGTTTTAGGACCTTTTCTCTGCTAAATAGATCTGGGGAAAAGAAAAATGCTTTAATATTTGTGAGTAATTTATCTCAAATTCTGTTTCCATAACATTACCTTGAAGACAAAATATTAGATTTTTCAATATTATTGGTTATTACTGGGTACCAAGGATGACAAAATGTAGGAAGGACTAGTCAGAATACAATACAGTCTGACTATATGTAAAAGTCTATTTCACTTCCTCTTTCTTTACAAGAATTATGTTCTATTAAGTCATTTATGCAGAAAAGTAAATGTTTTTTTAATAATCATAATAAAAAATTAAAATTAATATAAGCCTTGGTCCTGAAAATCCTATAATACCAAAGCAGAGGAACATATCTTTTCTCCAGGATGTTAAAATTTTTAGCTCATCTTGAGATCCTAGTTTTATTCATTACTTATTTATTCTATTTCTCAAAGTATACTTCTAGTAGAACATTGCTTAAAATATTGAAAGTTTTCTATGGATTGATTATTTTCCAGTTGCATTTCATTAAACTGTACATTCTAGTAGAATCAATCCTTCTAGGACCTTGTGAAACGAAGTTTGAGATACATGGGCTGAAAATAATCACTATAAATATCTTAGGTGCTATAGAACCCTCATAAAATCTTTGACTTGAAATGTTTCTGGGTTTTTTTTCTGAGAACTCCTCATTCTGGTCTCCTTTTCATGTTCTTCTTCCTCTGAATAAATTTTAAAAGAAATCATATAATAGCTTCTCACAAATGTCTTTCAAAAATAAACAACTGAAATGATGCTCTAAGGGAAAGGTTTGCATTACTGTTCTGGACCTTCATTAAGATACTTCATGGTTTTCTTCAGTATAATCCCCAGAATTTACTTGCAATATAGGGCTGGCATGCAATTATACTGGTGTACAATTATTTTGGGGTCTCAGCCTTGGAATATGCAGCAAAATCATATACATGAGCTGATATTGATACTTCTCCCTCAATAAGAACTAGAGGATGTCAAATTACATTCAAAGGAAGGAAGGAAGGAAGGAAGGAAGGAAGGAAGGAAGGAAGGAAGGGAGAGAGGGAGGGAGGGAGGGAGGAAAGGGTGACCCTGGCTGAACACCCTGCACCCACTAAAGTCATTCTATCATTCATATCTGGACAAAGGACAGAAAATATAATGAAGGACTCATGGAACAAGATAAGGACAGGGAGAGAACACTTCCAGTTACAATCATGGGCGAAACAGAATTGACTTTGGGAAATAAATTCATTACCAATCAAATAAGAATAGAATAATAAGAAATAAAATAAAATCTTAAAAGCACCCCACCTTTCCCTTCTTCCTGGAATCAGTTTTACTGCTGACTTTCCGTACCTCCTTCCCCTCCAATGGAACAGGGAATGGGGGTTGCAGTCTGTTCATCAGAGGTTGTCACTGTCACTACTTCCTCCTCGGGACAGGCTATAGAGTGTTTCCTAGCCACAGGTCAAATCACACAGACTGGCTTGTAGATATTCTATTACCCTCAAGAGCACATTATCCATGTCCATGCTATACAAAAATTCGCACTTGGATCTGCATTAGACCCCAGTTAAGTATAGGTGGAAGGCGAAAAATGATAAAGAAAGCAATCTCCCAAACAGTTCAAACCCTGTAATTTGTTGGCAAAAATTCAATTAATTACACTTTGGTGAAAAGGAATTTTTAGTTAAATTGGAACCAAATTTGGAAATTGTTTTGTTCCTCATGGGAAATAGAGTGGAAAGAGAAGAGAGCAGACAAAACAAAAGCCATATTATGTGTATTTTCTTATGGCCATGGATACCTGATTTCACCACTTCAAGGTTGCTTTGGGATTTCTTTAGCACCTGGGATTATTTTTTATGTCCAAGAGAATAGCTCCTTAAGAATGCCTAGTATGTATTTACTTTTTTACGCTCTACTTACTCTTTAAATTAGTCTGGCAATTCAGATATTTTAAAAGGATATTTCAGTACTTAAGGTGAAATTTGAGTAGCTCAGTAAATATTGCTAATGTGTGAGCTTTTTTAAATTTTACTTCCTCCTCTGCTTTCCCACTCCCACTCCCTCTCCAGTATGTGTATTTATCTGCACTGTCTGGATTTGTTCATGATTCAGAACAGAAACAGTAACATACGATAGGGGAAGAAAGTATTGTCAGACTTCCAAGTGTGCTGAAACTACTGTTGGAACATAAGTTTTATGAGAGATGGGGGTTTTTTTGTTGTTTTTTTTTTTTTTTTAATTTACAGCTTAATTCATAAATTAAGAAGTTGTTATATTTAGATAAATTTTAAAAAATGCCAGTTTTTCTATGCACATCTGAACCAAACTTACAAACACTTTTCATCCTTTACTGATTTTAATATAAATCGTCTTACATTATTTTCAGTTTTCAGCTGTAAAGCCTTCAAGCAAAACCCTCCTGAGACATTTTATGGTTTTAAAATACCCTTCATATGATGTACTATGCAAATTAGACAATGAAGAAGCCACTTTTTTTTTTCTTCACTCTGTGTTGTGGGATCATAAAACTACACCAAAATCTACAAAACAAAGAAAAACAAAAGGGGGGGAAAAGAGAAATTCAGCATTTTTCTATACTTTTGTTTAAGTCTGTGTATTTAACATGGATTTCTCTATTTAATAGTATACAAAGTTGGTATGCCTTAAAGGTTAAGTGATATGCAGATGAGGACCTCGATCTGATTTTAATACAATATATCAAGACCTGTATTCTTTTATATATATACAGTATATAGTATATATATGCTATTTTAATTGAGACTAACAAGGAATTTGCTCCCTCTGCACACTCCCATTTTCCATTCCCCTTCCACAGTGAGTCCTGCAGAGCTGCAGTTTTCACTGGATTGTCAATCCTATGAACTGGATTAAACTAATGAGCATGAAAATCCTACAGAAGGTAAAAAAGTATTGTACAAAGTTGTATGGTTCTTCCCAAGTGCAGCCTTAAGAGACTTGAATCTGATGAGGCCATACTTCCATTGTCACACCTGACACAGGGACAGAACTCCAACTCGTATTACAGGATTGTAATGACAATTTTCCTATCCACCCTTATCAAGGCTGCCGCCACTTTTCTTTCTCACATACATCAATCTAACTTACGGTGCCTTTCCTTTGCATAAACAGTGATAAATCAACTAAACCTGACCTGCAAGTACTGTGTTATCCTGTAAAGCAGAACTCATTGTTCTGCAGGTTGCTTTGCGACATCCATAGAATTTGTATTAATTTGCTGACTGTTTGGGGGTTTAGGGAGAGTGCAGAGGGTAGGGTTATACAGAGTTTTTTTCAATAGGGGAGTTGTTGCCAAATTTTTTTTTTTTTTTTTGGTCTAGGAAAGTTACTAGGCAGTTCTGGACCACCTGCAAGAATAACAATGTGGTTTATAACCTGAAGCTGGTGTACAAGAGATATTGTCTTGATTATACAAGAAGTTCAAGCAGCCAAACATTTTGAAACTTCAGGTGGATTTTAGGATCTCAGCATGAGTTTTGTTTGGTTTTTGCTGGTTTTGCTAATAAACCAAACCTGGATGAGTGAGTGTTCAATGCTATTTTCATTTAGAGTAGAGTGATTACACTGTGAAAGAAAACCAGCATAGTAAAGCATTCAGTGCTTGCTTCTCTTTGTCATCCATCTGTATTTACAAATGCATTGAGGAGCCAGTGAACTGCTGCTGGTGGTAACTGGTGAATCTGAACCAACGAGGCAAGAGCACCCTGGTAGCAGATTTGAGACCAACTGGTTTGTTACTGATTTTTGTAATAAAATTGTGTGATATTTTCTTCTGGTTTAGAAAGAAAGCCTTTGACTTTAAATTTTATTTTAAAATTCATGATACGTGGATTACTCTTTCTTCACTGCTCTGTGATATTATTATTACAAGAACCTGAAAGAAATGTCAAAATCCTCTTTCATTATGATATAACATCCAAGTTTCAACTTTATCATGGTTTGTGAGCATTCTGAACTATTTGCCTTAATCTTTAACCCATTAAAGATATAAAAATAAAATATAATTAAATTATTCATAGCAATAATTTTCTGACATTCTTCTCTGCCATTAAAAGGAAGAAAGTAAAAAGAATGTGTTAATTTTCCTTCTGTTCTGGTCATCCATTTTCCATAGGATAGAAAATGTCGGAATACTACTGTAACACTAGAAACAAATCTGTCCTTTTTATAAATAGAGAAATGGAGCTGTGGTTCCTGAGATCATATCTCTTAACATCAGTTCATGTGGTGAATAAGGGGATCAAAAGAAAAGAGGAGACAATGCAATCCACTTAAACTCTCTTGTAGAGCCATAGAAACCCTTTGCTGTGCAAAAGTTTAACTATTTTTCTCAGTTATTCCAGTCAAACAGAATATATTACCTCTCCCTATGAGTCTTACCTCATTTAATTCCAAGCCAAGCAGGACAAAGGTTTTTGCCACGTTGTTCAGGTAAGATAATGACTGAAATAATGACTGATTATACATCCTGGCATCCAATGCCATGAATTGTTGATAAACTGCACAGGTTTGCAAGCTTTTCTATCTATTACACTGAAAACACTCCCAGAATAAGTTCTGACTGCGTGTGGCTTCTTTTATCTATCTATATCAACATCTAATCTTTGTCAGTACCTGTCATTCTGACATCATGCCACACATGCACAAGTCAGCTTCATTTCATAACCAGCAATTTTTTTAAAGGAAATTTAAAAAAAAAATTAAATTAAAAAAAAATTAAAACTTCCTTCTTCAAAAACTTTTACTACAAAATGCCNATCAGAACATATGAAATATCCTACTGGGTCAGACAATCTGGGTCAATCTATCCAGCTAAATGTGCTGTCTCAGACAGTGACAAGAGGGGATGCTGTTAAGGAAAAGAACATGAGCCAAGACAACGGCTCGTTCCATCCCCTTTGTATTTCTCCACTGTCCAGAATTCTTGTAATAGGGGCATTACACAGTATATCCTTGCATAGTCCTTGTGGTAAGTTAACCTTGGCTGGCTTCCAGATATCCATCTGCTGCTCTCACTGCTCAGCAACAAAGGCAGAGAAAAATAATGAGAAAGAGCTCATGGGTCAAGATAAAGACAGGGAGATCACTCACAAATTATAGACACAGGAAAAAATGAACTTACTCGGGAAGATTAATTTATTGCCAATTAAAAAGATACTAATATAGCAGGAAAACTAAACAAAACTAAAACCCCCTTCTTCCTCAACCTTCCTTTCTTCCAAGGATCAGCGTCACTACTGACTCTTCCACCTACTCACTACCCTTGAGTGGTATGGTGAGATGTGGATGGGGTTGTGGTTAACTCATAACACCATAACACTTTGTCTCTGCTGCCACATTATCTTCATGCTATTCCTCTGCTACAAGATGGAGTATTTCCCATGGGAAGTTCTTCCTTAAAGAACCTCTCCCAAAGGTTACGGATTCTACCCGAAGGTGTGTTCCTGCACTGGGTCTCTATGGACTGCAGCTTCCTTCAGGGCACATCCACCACAAGCTGCTGACCTTCATGGCTTGCAGGGTGGGTATCTGCTTTGGTGTGGTTCTTTCCACAGGCTGCAGTGGGACAGCCTGCCTCACCACCGTCTTCTCCATGGGCTGCAGGCATCTGGAGCACCTCCTCCCCGTCCTTCTTCACTGACCCTGGTGTCTGTAGGGTTTTTCCTCTCACATTTTTCTCACTCATCTCTTATACAGCTCCAGCCCAGTATTTTTTTTCCCTTTCTCAAATATGTTATCATAGGGACGCCACCAAAATTGGTGATTGGCTCAACTTTGGCCAGTGGCATATCTGTCTTGGAGCCACCTGGAGCTGTCTTTCTTACACATAGGGGCAGCTCCTGATCTCTTTCCACAACCACCACCTTTGCAGCTCTACTGCTACAAAAATCTTGCCATAAGCCCAATAAAATCTGCTTGAAATATGGTTTTGGAGTTATCCTCCTGGAAGACATTTAATTGCTTTTTTGGATGTGTCTTTTCCACAGACCTTTTCTACATCCACACATTTTCGTTCAGTGTGTTTCTGATGTTTCCTAACTTCTGTTTTGAAAAATGACCCCCTTCATGTATCTAAAACCGATGTCCTTCAAGTTTCACAAATTGTCCCTTAGCGACTGACTGTTCATGTTCAACTTATTTACTCCTTTCATGATTTTCTATTTCTTAGCCATATTTCTTCTTATCCTGCACTATTCCAAGAACTCCAGCTTTGTTAAGCCCTGTTTTAAGTCAGTTACTATATCCTGATCAAACGTGTATAGCTGTCCTTTTCTGTACCTCTTCTACACCCATCTCAAGATTCTTGAGACAAATAGAGCAGAAATAAACACAGTTCCCAGGATGCTGGTATTTTATTTGATAGGAAATAATGTTCTCTGTCTTCATCTTAATGTCTTTCCTGTTCATTCTGCATACATCATTGGCTTTTCTGACTGCCACTGCACATGGAAATGGTTATTTCAGGAAAAAACTGTTTATAACTACAGTATATCTTTCCATATCTTGCCTCACCATGTCATAGATTGCAGTATTTATAAAGCAGAATATGGTTGGAGAAATATTCATCTTTTGTATAACAACTGCATGTAATGTTGGATAAACAAGCAAAAGATCATTCTGGAAACTCTAGTTCTGCTGTCTTCTAACTGATGCATTAACCAGAAAGATGGAGTTAAGAAGAACTATAAATCAAAGTAAAATTATTGCTAAAATATCTAAATGTCAAACAAATGTCTTTAATAGGTATTCTGAGTCTCTGTGTTTATGAAAAATGCAGCATGAAATAGAAACAAAGAACTATGTTTGAAAGCACATGGTATTTGTTCTGTGCCTTTTGCTTACATGGATATTTCAAACCATTAAAAAGTTGCTATAATAGTACATTTTAATTCAGTATAGAAAAGGGGAAAAATAGATCAAAGGCAACATAGAGAATATTATTTTTAAAAAGGTATAGAAGAAGGTTTTAGACATTTGGATCCAAATGTGGTCATCTGCAATAACAAGCTGATCTATCTGACAATACAAATTAACAACTGCTCCAGAGTTTAAAACCATGTACATTTGGAAACAGCAATAAGGACAGTTTGTAATCAGGAAAGACAGTGTTATAAAAATAATTCATACTTTTCTTTGTCAAAAATCCTATAAATCAAAAGCGAGGCTATTTATACAAATTCTTGACAGTTTTTTTTCCATAGTGATCATTTTCCAAATAATGATAACAGTAGTAATTCACTGGCCATTGATATTTTTTAGATTCTAAAGCATTGTAGTGGGTTGGTTTCATGACGAGCATATACATGAAATGTAATGAATTTAAATTAATTTCTTCCTGGCCTTATATTTTTCCAGGTCACGCTTAAATCTGTTGGTCCTGTTCAGTAATTATAATTCTCAAGCAAGTCAGGAGACTAGGAGAAAGTTAAATTTTTTCTAGGTCTATTATGCTTGTTTATGGGGATATAAATGAAATCCATCCATATGTCCAATTCTTTTGTTACGTCTAGAAAATAATATCATAAGTTAATACTTGTCTGAGTTAATGCAATGAAAATAAGTTGGAGCAAAAAAAAATTGTGCAACACATATTTCAAGAATTATTCTGAAGAACTAAAATTTTTCCAAGGACTTTAGTTTATTTGACTTCAATTAGAGGCAAAATTTTGAATCAGTTAAGTTGTTAGGGAACAACCCTAACAACTCCCTTTGTGTGAAAACAAACAAATATACAAAACAATACACTATTGGAATATTTTAGGAGTCAGCATGTCCTGGTTCCTCACACTGGAAAACAAAATGAACCTCCCATAATATCACTGATAAATGCTGCAATGACACATTTTTTGAACTATCCAGCTGAATTAGACGTGTTGACAGCCGGAGACATTTCAGCTGCTTTTGATATGAACTGACTTTTCTTCCTCTCCTTTTCATTTTCTATTGTAGTTGTATAAATCTATACATAAGGCATCATTTAAAGCAGCAGCTTCATCCTTGCTTTAAGTGGCTGGAGATTACAATATTGGACTAGAAATCAAGTTTAATTGATTTAAAGTGTAAGATCTCTACCTTTGAAAGATAATTGAATTATTCAATGAAGTTATTGCTAAGCAACTTGGCTTATGGTTCAACACTTTTATTCCAAGCAATATTGCTAGTTATCAATGACATAGGAATTATGAAATGTCATCTGCATGAAAGCGCTGCTGCTTAGCTCCTCATCTTTTTTCAGACAAATATTAGTCATTAGTCATTAGTCTATGAAAGAAATATATTTGTTGCTACAAAATTGAGAGTACTGAAGTAAGGGGAGCACTTTAAGTAAAATATTCTCCTGCAGCAACTGAGTGCTAAGTGAATCCAGTGCTGAGGGGGCCATCAACAGTTCCCTGTGATCTATGAAGGATTGGAAGATTTGTCCATCTGTTAAGACTCAGTGTGAGCTGAGATATTTTGCCCATTTGTGATTTACAGGCTTATTTTTCTCCTCTCTAAAAATAAAATTATGTACTAGAAAAGTAAAACAACAAAAACTCCCTCGCCTTCCCATATTTGCACACACTTCTTAAGATTGTTTTCTGAGAAAGTCAGGTCTCCAGGGCCTTAATCGCTTTCCAGTGCTTTCATATTAAATGTTCAGCTCTCTTCAATATTTCTATTTGTGCTTCAAAGCACTTTTGTGAGACTGATAAATTAGGTAACTTATTTTTTGTTCTGTTCTGCAGTCTTCATCCACCTGACACCTACAGCTCATCAGACTTCTAAGAAAAGAGGGCAGTTATCCAACAACAATGGAAACAAGATTAAGGAATTCACTAATATGATGATAAAGTCCTCAAACATCATCTTGTCTTTAACAAAACCTATTCACATATTTGAGTTTTGTTTTCCCTCAGTAAATTATTTTCAGCTATTAACTCAAAAGGATAAAGTGGAATGGAGACAGTCTGTCATTATTTTTCCTAATGAAAGGAGTTACTTTTGACACTCTTCTGGAAAATGACATAAAAATTGAGGGAATATGCCAAATTTCAGTTTCAAACTAAAGATTGCTTAGCATAATGGTGAGAAGTTCAATCAGAATTTTTTAATATTGTTATGAGTTTCCACTAAAAAAAAAGAAACCAATGCTTATGAAAAACTTCACAATTGAATTTTAGGTTCTGCCAAGAGAATCCAAAAAATTTCAGTTCAAGAAGGAATGATTTACAAAACCGTGGCATTTTTTAAATTCTTTGCAAGAGAATTTAGTAAAAGTAAGGTAGGTGTAACATTTTTTCCGATGTCAGCTCATCCTAGGCTTTGTAGCTACAGATGAAATATATTTATTATGGATTTTGGAAAACAGTGAAATAATATGATTTCTTGGTTTTAGTTTGAAACAGACTTTCTTAAGATTTTTTTTATTGTTTGACTAACAACTGTATGAAAGAGTAATACACAAGAAAGTAATGTTTGGTGCATTGAAGAAGAAAATGGACATTTTTCAGTAATCATCAATCCTTATTGAGGTCCAACTCTTTTTTTCTATTTCTTCTCAAAATTCCATCCTCAATCTCCCAAATGAGCTTTATCTACAGAAGAGAATTTGTTGGGATAGAAGGAAACTGCTCTCGAAAATCTTTAAAGCTGAAGTTCCATTTCGTATGTGGTCACACTGCACTTATAGGTATTGATAAAATAGTAAACTACATATCTGTGCTTTTTATGAGTATATAAAGTATTAATATTTTACAGTGCTGTGTCATTATGGGTCTGACGTATTTTCTGGATTGAATGCTTCAGAACTGCTTATCTTTCAAGTTGTGATTCACTAATGAAGTTATATGTGACAGGTTTCCTCAGTTTCCTCACTGCTTCGCCTCAAATCAGTTTTTATTATCTTCCTCTTTTAGAATTCTAAAATGGTAGAAGGTTTTGATTTCAGATGCTCTTTTACAGAAACTTAATTAAATTTATTTTACCTGGCTTTGTAATACCAGATGACTTCCTCATTAGTTAATCAGATTAAATCCAAAATTGAACCTTAATTTAAATAATTCTACAGTAATAGCTTTAATTCCATCAACCAGCCCCTAAGATTCTTTATTAATTACAGGCTTCAACTTACCTTATTTGGGTCAGCCAGCAGGAACCAGAGACCTGACCCCTTTTTGCTTCTAAAAGTGGATGAAAACTTTAGCTACCTGAAAACTCTTTACATTTCTGTATCATCTTTAAATTTATCTTAAGAAAAACAGAAGATATTTCTTCATACAGGTTTTATAACGAAATTATGTTTCATCAGAATATATTCTTGACCAAAAGCACAAACCTTATTGCAACATTTCAAATAGGAAAAAAAATTGACAATACAATAAAAACTACTTTTTACCTTTTTGGTAAAAAAAAAAAGATTAATACTTTAATTTCAAATATATCTAGGAGTTTTGGTTTTAAAAAACCATACATTTAAAAAATAATTTAAATCTATCTAAGTAACTAATTCAACTTTCTCAAAATAAATCTTATCTACAGTTTTATGCTGGTTTTAGTTAATTAGTTTACTGAGCATAATGGATTTATAAAACATGACTTCCTCCTCAAGGTTTGCTTCTTTTAGCATACCTATGAGCCCAGCATACGACCTTTAGCTTCTCGTGAAAGGATAGCTGCTGTACTTTTGTTACCCTGAAACGAGGCATTTCATTCCAGTGATGTTGCAAAGATGGTCCAGTTCTGGTCAGTTTTGTTCTGGATTTCTTGTTCTGTTAGGGACTCTTTTTTCAATGTCATTTATCTCAGTAGTCAGGTCAGAGGCACATATGCCACTAGCAGTATTTGAAGCCACAATCCTTCCAGTGTAACTTATTTTCCTTGTAATTTTTTAGAATTTCACTTGAAAAATCACTTAAAACACCATTTAAAATAATTTCTGTAAATAAGTTTTGTATCAGATCAGTGCTGATTCACATTATTTGCACATCCTGAACTCAGCAACAACATGTTCAGTAATTCTTTACAGCTCATGGATTGCTTTTACCAGTTATACATTCTATTCCATCAGATTTATATAAATCCCACTTAGAGTGTCTGCCAAAATTACTGAAAAAAACACCCATCAGTATTTATTTTTCCCAAAGAAAAATATAACCCAAATCCTTCTTTTTATCTTGTTAGTATAAATATGAACTAGACCAAAGCAGTCTAAGAATCTTAGGAACATTTCATTTTGTGTGAAACCACATTTTTTTCCATCAGTAGAAAGAAATCTAGACTTATTTATATATTTCCCTTAAAAGCATCAGTGTAGGCATGTATGACCTCTGTGCTAGTAGCTATTGCTTGCACACAGGGACTAATGGAGAAAGGATTCGTGCTTTAGTAAAGGTGACTTTAGTGAAGATAAAATGTATTTGTCTGTATCAGCTTCAGAACAGAACCCCCATTTGATTCACAGAGAGGAGAATTCCAACACACACATATATATATATGTATATATATATAGATGCATACGATACATAGATGTATAAGGAATGAAAGGTAGATGTACCAATGTCTCTGGGGTTGCCAGGAGGAAGAATGGAATTTCTGTCACACATTGTAGAAAATGAAATGTAGCCCACCCAAGATATTTGCCTGAGGGTGTCCCTGAAAGATAAGACTTGCGTGCCCCCATCCAAGCCTCCATGTACCCATGACTAATCTCCTCAAGAGCAGAGAAGTGCTCTGTGATTTGCAAAGGGTGGAAGTTACTGATCGTGTGTCTTGTGGGTTAAGAAATGAATTCTGATGTGGAACTTCAGTTCCTGCATCCCTTAATCAATAAAGACAAATAGGCTTCTCCAATTAGAATTCAGACTACCAGTTTATATCCAAAGACTAAATTACACTATTATAGTAGGCCATCTCTGAATAGAAGATATGAAAAAGGAAAGGTCAGTGAAAAAAACCCCTTATAATTAAAATATGGCCTTGAATTGGAGACTGGCCTCATTTATCTCTCTTAAGTCATGAAATTTATGCTGCTTCTTGATATTTGGGAAATACGACTAAATAGATAAATAGTAATAGTAAGAACACAACTTTCATTTAACATCTAAAAGGCATTAAGAGGTGATTGGTGTGAAATGTCTGTGACTGTCTGTCCATTTACTTATAAAGAACAAACCGCTTCAATATAGTTTTACTTTTGTCAAATCCATAAAGCTCCTTGAATTCTTTATTCTTTACAAATGATAGCTTTTATTTAACTGTGAAACTGAGAAAAAAATTATAATCATTGCTTTCATAAAATGTCACATGACTCATCATAATAGAACATAAAATATTTAAACATTTTGGTAGTAATTTTCATTCTATGTTCATTGTACACAATGCATATTTAAAATAAGGCCATTAAAGGTTATTTCAAAACCAGTACCTTTCATAATAAATGTTTCTTGATGTTACTGATGTGTAACAAATAAACTGTGACAGTTTGCAAACCAGTCAACATGGCCATCAACATTTTGGTCTGTCACAAAAAATGTATGTATCTACACCATCATTTCCTCTTGACACCTTCTTTTCTCCTTGCATGTGTAGGGAAAAAAATAAAAAGTTGTATAGCTATGAGGTATTTTGTCAGCATCAGAAAACAGCAACAGTGAAAATGAATAATACCAGAAGAAACTTGTAGATAAATAAGAAGTAAATTTTAGCTGACATTGAACCACCTTTCAGGTCTCTGATACTCTGTCTTGAAGGATGCTGACTTTTATTTGGGTACTGCTGAGTAATCACAATGAGACAATGAGAAAATATAAATCATGCCAATCTAAATCAGCCTGAGACACAAGCCCACATTATTTATGTTTCCAGCTAAAAGATTTTAGAGAAAGCATCACATTTGCAGAACATTAAAGGCATTTCAATCAGCTGTTGCACATAGCTTTACACCAGCTATATGTATGACTATGATAGCCTGTTTTAGATGGGATTGTTATTTCACTGCATGCGTGGGTTAAATTATGCATTTTAATACACATTTTGTGAAAGTAGCCTCTATTCTTCAGGCCAAGTAAGTAATGCTGAAAACTTCATTTCGAGGAACCCTCTCACTTTTTTTTTTCTTTTTGTCTGTTCTGACAATCCAGCAATCTGTCCAGCTGACACTACATTAGGAGCTGGCCTTTTTTTTATTTAAGTGGGATTACAGTTGATGAATTTCATTTGTGGGTTTCTGTATAGGACATTTTGTGCCAAATGCATGCATATTACTATTGTTTTTCATGTGCTTTTCCCAAATATTATATTTCACTGTAGTCTGCAGGATGTATACTTACAAGGAAGAGTAAAGTTAGCCAGTCTCCTTTGAGACAGTATATTTGGGCAAAAGAAAAATATATAGCGTGCTGATATAAAAGAAGAGTGGTCTCAGACTTTCTGCAGTGCACATGTTTCAAGTAGTAAAAAGTGTTATTGCCATATGTGAATTATGTATAATTTATTTTCTTTTGGTACTTCTTGGTTACAGTCCACATAAGCATTTTATTCAGATCAGGCGGAAATTTTAAAATTAAATCTAATTTTTGTGTCCAGTTACCATGCTTTGTTTCACATCATCATGTGCACAAGCTGCTTTATTTCCAGACATTACTGAAATGGGAGATAAAGTCAGACGGACACCTGATGCACTCCAGCTGCAAAAGGACACTCAGACAACGGGACAAGGCAATAGATTGTCTAAAGTAAAGTAAACATCAGATCCCCAACACCAAATGTTTTGGATTTTAGATCTGCTCCTTCTGATCCATGCCTTGCTCTTATATTTTTTTTTCCTAAGATAGCAGGAAATTTTGCTGTTGGTAATACCAGCAAGCTGGGGAAGCACTCTTGAGAGGATGCAATCCACACCAAAGGAAGGACACTCCTCAAAGACTGTGTCCGCAGGTGACCAATGCTGAGTCTGGGTGACCTCTGAGGGACTGAGGCCCGTGGGCAGCACATGCCAAGGCAGGGACACTAATGAGCAAAAAGCAGCAGTAAGAAAACCCTAAAGCACAGGACCCCACACCCCAACTCTGGTGGTGCCCTTCACCTCACTGGAGAAAATGGGACAAAATGAGAGTTCCCTGGAGTGTAAACAAGGAAAGCTTGAGAATAGGTGTTTGTCTGAAGTTGAATGTTGAGAAGGGAGATGAAGGCTATTTAATTTGGTATTTATTTTTTTGTCATGTGAGGTTTTCCCCCCCTGCCTAGTACTGAAATCAGTGATCAGAAATCATTACTAATTGGATATAAATTTTATTAAAAACAAATTCCCTCAGTCAAGACTGTTTTCATTGCAACAGTAATTCAGCCAGGACTGCTTGTCTTTAACTGATTTTTTGTAATGTATGATTGCCTGCAGAAATATTTGTGTGATGTGGTTTGCTTCTTGCTGTTATAAGCAGCTGCATTTTTGTTACAACACAACATGGGCATAGCACTGGGAGAGCTAAGGGGGAAAATATATTCATAGGTTCCTATTCTACACAATATATGAATGTTAATATATATTACATGCACAATTTTACCCTAACTCCAGAATGTTGTTAGACTTCCAAAAGATATCTTTTCTTTTATTATTACAGATTTATTTTCTTGAGCTGCTTCCCTTCTTTAATTACCTATATTTAACATACCACAGACTTTTAGAGAGAAAATAAATCACACATTAGGCAGAGGCAAACCAAAGACTGCAAAATCTCTCTATAGATGTCAGTTAAAGCTTTGTTTAGTAAGATATAGAAACTCAGACTTTTGGATCCTTTTGGAGAAATGTTGCATCTACTTCTTTCTTCAAATATCTTTTTGACATCTGTAGCACATGTCAAAGTATAGTTTCATATGAAGAGAGAATGTTTTGCAACCCTTGGTCTTCTTGTTGGTGATCTTTTTTTTTTTTTTTTCTATCCCAAGCAACTCTTGCAAACCACAAAAACCAGGGCATGATTGCATTTGGATTGTATTTTTCCTCAAATGCTCATTAGTGACAGAAGTAAGTAGTATAAGTCTTAACTACAACATATGATACTGGTAAAGAGAGCAGAGACATATTTCCATCTGTTTGACACATTTTAAGAATATTTTTTGCCCCCAAAAATTACGTCCTGGTCCGTTGCTGTGGATTTTATTCTTTGATTGGGTTTTTGTTGTGTTTTCTTACAAAGCTGCTTTTATTTGTGTAATATTTATCATATTTCAAATAACTTAGGCACAATATTGTGCAAATTAGTAAGCTACAGAGGCAGCAACGGTGACCACGGTAAGTGGAAGGGAGAAAACTGGATCGAGCCATACAGGGGTGCCTGAGCTCAGGGATATCTGAGCAGCAGCCCTGAACCCCATCAGGACCCAGAAGCACCAGCAGCCAGCCAGGACCGGGGCTTGGAATGCTGAGGCTATTTAAATGTCTCGAGAGAAGCCTGAACAAACAGGAGCCTGGCACATCAGAGAGGGTGTGGCAGGTCAGGAAGGGTGTGGCACAGCTGTGAGGGCGTGGCACAGCAGCTTGCGGGGCAGTTTGCACGGGTGGGGCAAACAGGAAGAGCTCCTCTCTGACTGTCCAGGAGGAACCAATAGAGGCAGATAAACAGACTCAGTATCTGGTGTAGAAGAGCACGAAAAGATCCCTTCAGTCCTGGTTTCATCAGCGCACTAGTATAAGCCTCCTCAGTCATGGTGCCGATGTGCTGTGGAGCTCATTCCCCTGCAGCTGCTGCAGTCACCGCCCAGCCGTGTCAGACTGACAGACTGACAGACAGCCAGACTGACCTGCTGATGGCAGATGGAGCTCTCCAGGTCACAGGCTGCCAGCAGTGCCTGATGCCTCCCTGTGAGACTGGGGCAGAAATACTACTCTTTTGCAGGAGGTGTGCTGTGTTTGAGGAGCTGTGTGGCCAGGTGAGGGAGCTACGGGAGGAAGTGAATAGGCTATATCGTATTCCAGTGAAGAAGCAAGAGGTCGGTCACTTACAGAGACGCTACAAGACCCTCAGGAGTCTCACCTCCATAGTAGTGGAGAAGTGGGTGGACTCAGAACCCTGCTTATAAAGACTGTGCAAGGAAAACGTGCAGTACTTATGCCTTTTTCTTGTTCTGCATAACCAAGTTCCCTGTCTTGTTGAGCAATGGGTCTTCATTTTCCCTAGTCTTGCTTTTGTCACCTGAGTAATAATAGAAGCTTTTGTTCTTACCTCTGTAATTACAGAAGCAGAAGAGCATGCAACTCTATCGCCTATATTAGAGATAATTAACTCAAACGATCAAATTGATACAACTACACATCCCAGTGTTCCTATATTGGCTTACAACTTATCCTCAAGTATGTCTACACCATTTTGCATTGCATGCAGTCTTTTGCTTAACACACCATGCTTTCTTGAGTTCTGTGAATAACTCAGAAGTGATTTTTTTAAACATTTCTGACTGTCATTTTGTATTGGCATAACAGGAAAGAGTTTTCAGCCTTGTTTGTCAGAACAGGAAGAGAGAATGAGAAGCAGCTTACACAGATCATGGAAAGTTAAAGAGCAGCTTACTCTGGAAAACATTTCCTGGCACATGGATGACTTGAAAACCGCGAAGAACTCTCTGCATAGCTTCACCAAGGAGAAGCGTGCTTGAGTAACTTGACAAATTTCTATGATGAAATGACTGGCCTAGTTGAGGAAGAAAGAGTGGTGGACACTGTGTGCCTGGAGTTCAGTAAGTAAGGCCGTTGACACTTCCACAAGGTCTTCATAGATAAGCTGCTGATGTATGGGATGGATGCACAGACAGTGAGGTGGATTGAAATTTAGTTAAGTAGCTGGGCCCAAAGAGATGATCCTCTGGATCTTGGTGCAGAGAGTACCCTCAGCAAGTTTACAGATTCTTTTCAAAACTCCAGATTTTATCAGGAGATATTGGATTGGCTGTAAAAAACACCCATTAAAAGCAAAATGTATTTGCTAAAATATTGCTTTAATATTGAAAAAGACACCAAAACAAAATAAAACATCAAGTAGCACTTATGACAACTCATCCCTTTCTTTCCATTACCATTAATGACATAATTCCTTTTCTAAAAGCAGAGTTTGTCAACCTTGCCTCTTACAAAGTGAGGCTGCAGCAGACAGCCTTCAGGGGAGACAGTCAGGAGAGTTGTTTGGATGAATCTTCATCAAGAACTTAACCTTGACACCCAGAGCAAATGAGAAGCCTGTCTTAAAAGGAAGTTACTTCTCTGAGATGCCCTGCCTCTGGGAGCCTGTTAGTGAAAGAGGAACATGGCCAGGTCAGGCTTTCATTTTATATGTTTTGCCAAGTGTCACCACAAAGCAGAACATACATCCTGGCTCAGACAGAACTTGAACAGCCACAAGCCAAATTCTGCACTGTGAAGTTTGGAAGAGAGTAGAGCATGTCTGGGTTTTTGAGGTTTTTTTTTTAACTTAACAAAGGAAAGATAGGAAAAAAAATGGTAAGAAGCTAAGCATGCTCAGAAATATAGGTAGGATCAGACACAACAGCTTTACATCCCCACATCTATGCCCAATGATACTTCTTAAGAAATAATTTTAAATAGAATGTATGTTTAGATTTATATACTGTAAACAGGGGGGAAAAAAAGGGAACATGTGATATGTATTACAAAATATGTGACATTTTAAAATTCCCTAAAAGAATAGCCAAAAATATTATTGGAACCCTACTCTGAGAGAATTTGTTTGTACGTATGGCATTTAGGCCTACATTATATGAAAGACTTTCAAAGTGTAAGATTATGAATGGGCTCTACTGTTGTGGTTACTCTGAACTGTAAAATTCAGTGGAGTGCCAGAAACTGCCAGCTGGAAAGAAGACAGGGGAATATCAACAGGCTGCATTCAGAAGGGATCCTGATGTGTTGATGTAATAGCCAGATAATGAAATGATTTGCCTGCCTTAATATTCCATTTACAAAGAAGTCATTTAGCCTTTGAAGTGAAAGACTTTGGAGATCATATAAACATATCCTAGGCTGAAAACAGTCTCTTTAAGAGCATTATATTTGGCTTTGTAAACATTAATTCTAATACATTAGTAGCAAAGGTTGATGGAGGACAGAGAGGTGATTCAAAACAGCCAGAACTGTTTCATCAAGGGCAAGATCTGCCTTGCCAAATATGGTCTTGACTACATCAGCTGGCAAGAGAAGGGCTATGGATGTCATCTATCTGGGCTTCTGGAAAGCCTTTGACATGGTCCCCCACAACATCCTTCCCTATGAATTGTGGAGAGATGGATTTCATGGGTGGACTGTTAGATGGGTAAGAAATTGGTTGGATGGTCACATCCGGAGGGTAGTGATTAATGGCTCAATGTTGATGTGAAGATGGCTGATCAGTGGTGTCCCTCAGGAGTCCATACTGGGTCCAGTACTGTGTAATACCTTCATCAGCGACATAGGCGGTGAAATTGAGTGCACCCTCATCAAATTTGCAGATGACAGAAAGCTGAATGGTGAGGTTGACACACCTGAAGAACAGGATGCCATCCAGAGGCACCTGGACAACAAGCTTGAGAAGTGGTCCTATGTGAACCTCATGAGGTACAACAAGGCCAAGTGAAAGGGTCTTCACTTGGGTCAGGGTGATCCTCGATATCAGTACAGGCTGAAAGATCCAGGGCAGCCCTGACGACAGTGACTTGGAGGTGCTGGTGGATGGAGTCTGGACATGACCCAGCAATGTGCACTTACAGCTGAGAAAGCAAATGTGTCCTGGGCTGCATCCAAAGCAGCGTGGCCAGTAGGGTGAGGGAGGGGATTCTGCCCCTCTGCTCCAGTCTCCTGACACACCACCTGGAGCACTGCACCCAGCTCTGGAGCCCTCAGCACAAGAAAGATGTGGACCTGTTGTGGAGTGACTCCACAGAGGGCCACAAAAATGATCCAAGGGGTGGAGAACCTCTACTGTGAGAAGAGACCAAGAAAGTTGTATTTATTCAGCTGGGACAATAGAAAGCTGCAGAGTGATCTTGTCATGGTCTTTCACTACTTAGACATGGCTTACAAGAAAAATTGGTACAAAATTTTTATGTGATATTTTCTATTTCATACCTTACTGTCTCGGAATGTAAAATAAATCATACTTTTTGGTAAGTTCTGGAAAAATCAGATTTTTCTGTCTAGACAGTGACAAGCATATTGTCATCACAATATTAGTGTAACAGAGTAACTGAAAAGTTCACAGACACATTGTAGGGAGCAACCAGCAAAAATGCACAGTTTTCAAACGGCACTAAAGAGACCTGCCCCATAAACAGTTACTTTATGCAAATCTCCCATAAATTATAGTGCATTCTCTCAAAATCTTCATATTTTGTTTAAAAACTAAAGTTTTAGCTGATAATGCTTAAAAAAATAAGCCTTTCTCTTCATATTCTTCATCACTGCACTGAAGACACTGTGTTAAATACAGCGACAGAATAAACGGCCAGTTAACAGATGGTGGAAACCACAATTTCCACCATGTCATAAAATTTGACAAAGGCCTTCATTATTGCTCCTTTACTCATCAACTAAGTTTGCACTCATCTGAAAAATGCATATTACATACCACATATTTTTCACTGCACGATACTGTTACACAACTCCACTGGTTTTGGACTTTTTCAGGATTGTCTTTAGATTAATACTAAACATACTAGGCAATAAACTTGTAATCATTCTACAACTGAAAAATCAAGCTATATAGGCATCTAGGTTTGTAGGGTTTTTCCACAAAATCTAGCGAAGAAGGCTGTTTTCTAGAAGACTTTTATATACATTTTGGTCGCAGTGCAAGAATAATCTTGAGGAGCATCACAACTTTGAAAAAAACCCCACTTATACATGTAAGGTGCAACAGTGTAGTTACCAAATTTGTGAAGAATACAGTGCTAGATATACTAATAAGCTCATGTACTATACATGTGGAGATATACATATGTATGCAGAGATATCTATAGACTTATATAATCTCTATCTTTCTTTGTCTTTCTCATATATCTACCTAGATATAAAATTGCGTGGATATATACGCATATAAGAAAACACTAACATGTATTGTAAGGTGTTGTTCTGCAAATGAGAAGAAGTACATCCCTATGACTTTATTACTGCTTCAGAAATCATGCAGTGCTGACAGTTTAATTAATAAGTGTCGGTACTAGAAGGTAAGTCCCTTGGGCTGCCTGGTGCCCTTATGCCACTGAGAAAGCAAAACAGATGCTTAATGCATAATACAGAAGCTAATAGGAGGGGACAAAAATAAAACACACCAGTGCAAAACATGATAAAGGAGATTGGAGGACAGAATAAACTCCAGAAGAAATTGTTGCATTTTCAATATGTTTAAGAGTGGGGTGACATTTGGGTTCTTCAGCATGAACAGAAATGATTAATATTAGCTTCCTAGCTAGTCTTGCTAGCCCTGACAAGAACAGAAGCTTGTTTTCCTTAGAGCAAGGATAAAGCCTGCTGCCACAAGATTTTGGCATATTTATTTCAGTTGAAAATCTAAATTTCTATTTGGAATGTTATCAGGCACAGCAAATAATTCGACTCGGTCTTGTGGAAAGAAAAAAGGCCCAATTTACTGAATCAAATACATCTTAATTTTCATTTCATTAAAACTACTGTTGTCTCATAGCAGGAATGAATTCTTCATTTCATTTTTCATTTCAGAACACTAGGTATTTTTATGAAGAGGGTTTTTTTGCACTAGTTTTTCTCTAATTTGTAATGTTGTTGCAATTTAGTAAATATTATTAATCAATGCTAATATACAACAATAAAAGGTGGTAAATTAAAATTGGGAAATAAGTGCTTTCTTTTTGTTCATATTCTCACAAACAAGAACACAAACATCATTTTTTAAATTCTAAAGAATAACTGAAAATTCTGAATAGCATATTTCTGTATGTAAAATAAAGAAAAAGATAATCCTTTTCTTCTCAGTGGTGTAAGTTATATTTTTTGCTGTCACTTTTTCCCTTCCTATGCCCATAAGCATACATTTTCATATATTAGCAGAAATATAATGAAAACAACCCACTCCCCCCTATACAGAACTAGTTGACCTGGCCAAGGACTTGCAGTCTAGTGCACAGGCAGGTTGCTCATAGAAATGTATCATGAAAAATATCAAAAGAATGAAAGCTTCTGTAGATTTCAATCTAAACTCTTAAATATACATATATATTAGATGAATTTATGAATACTTTTATAAATGTTGATTGCTTAAGATAAAACAATAATGATCTAACATTCAACTCATTTCTTGATGTTAAACAATATAGGAAAAGATATCTCTACTTGTATACCTGTGGTGTTTATCCACTCCTCTCAAGATTTGTGAAGATATTTATGTATTATTTTTTCAGTTTACAAAAAAAATATGAAATCACTGTAGCATGATGATCTCTTCACACTTTTTTCAACGGATGCAGCAAGCTCATTAATGATATTCCATAAATATAAAACTGGAAATGACATCACACATTACCCAGTCTTGGAATTTGAACATGAATGTATACCCTTTTGTAGAGAGTAGAAAAGTTCTTTGAAAGGGATTTCCATCCATGCATGTTTCATCAAAAAATATATTTGAACTGGAAAAATATATGGCTCTTTTGTTCATTGATCTGTAATCTTGTTTATTTTGGAAGATCTTTCAGCTACAAGTATGTTACGAATTCAAGTTGCAACTTAGAACTGCCCTCGTTGAGAAGAAACCTGTTTAGTTATGCAATGTGAGAAAAAAAATATGTTTCCTTGCTTCCCATTCCTTATTTTATTCAGCTTAAATTTATGTTTGCAAGTCAATTTAGTAGCAATAAGAATATAACTGAAAACGAGCTTTATAGCAGTCCAAGTGCTTAAGCCTAATCCGGCTTCCCTGCGCTTTCCTCTTTTTCGAAGAAAAATGCCAATTTTTTGAGAAATGCCTATTTCCTAGAACTGGAATAGAAGACATCTGTCACCTGTAATGATGCCAAAGTACCTTAACAGCTATCTTGCTCGAATTACTCATTTCCAACATGACAGGAAAAATCTGTTTGCTAACTGTATGCAGAGCACTGTGCTTTTGTCAGGTCAGCCATATCTGACATGCAGGTTGTTCTCATCACCGCTCACAAGCCACGGAATGAAATCTCTTTGCTTGTGGGGCATTCTCCCTTGTTGCACTGTGCTCATGACACAAAACAGAAAGAAAAAACTCTGTTTGGCTGTCAGTACTATTAGACTGGTTTTAATTTGTTTTATCTTCTAAAGGATATAAAATCCAGGCTTACAGCGCTTTAGAGCAGTAAACAAAGTGTACCTCTTGCATTTTGCAGTGTTAAGCTACTTATAGCTGAATTTACTTCCCTGTTTTATGTTATAGTGGACATAGGAATATTGTCTAAATTTTAGGAAGGCTATTTCCACATAAAACACTCTGAAAAATAGACAAAGAAACAAACAAAGGCAGCATAAACAGCAAAATCTGCATATTTCAAAGAAGTGTCATAATTTCTAAGAGAACAAGTATACATTTGTGGCTTTTGAACACTTCACCAAGAAATGTTAAAGTGCAAAATCTTTATGTTTGTACTTTTTGGACAGGAAAAAATAGTCTCTCTTTGAGGCTGATAGTTATTAAATAATATTTCCTGCCATAAAAGAATCTAAAGATGTCATTCAAAATAGCAAAACATTATAAAGGTGTTGTAATATACATACACCTTCCAGAGATTAATCTGTAACAATAATGTGCCATGTATATGGGATTTATTTAAAAATTCCTACAAGGAAACACTGTACCTTTTGATTTAGTTCATTTCCCACCACCATCACCCCCAGGTTATCTGTCTGTTTCTCCCTTGGGGAATACCACTGGGCATTTTGGACTGAGTGCCTGTCACTAGATTTCCTTTCCCAAAGAATTTGATTAATTTCATCCGAGATTAGGCAATAAAGGATGTTTGCCTTCTTAGCCCATCTAAGTCATTGGGGGTAAAAAAAGGATTAATGTGATCCTTTGACCCAAGTGGTCAGGCACTAAGATGTGCTTACACGTCTAGAATGTGGAATGTATTTAAGAAATTTCTCAAAAATGGTAGGTCTGTTCTGCCAGGTGTTTATGTTTCTGTTTATATCAGATATAGAGGCAGATGTTGATGTTACTCCTTTGCACTCATGCAAGCTATTCTCAGAGGTTTTCTAGTGAGATTTATTGAACATATTCTTGTCACTTATTTCATGCTTACCCAGAGTAGGGGGAATAAATTCTAAATCGAAGTAGGCCAGGTAATATGATTGCAAGGGAGCTGCATATGTACAGGAGCTTAGCTTTATCTGCAGGGGACAGTTTTCTAGCTCTGGTGGCAGGCCAGTTTGAACTGCAAGCTGGATATTGTAGAAGTGTGCCTGCAGAGATGAAAGGTGGCCTCAGCAAGGGCAGGCTGAGGACAGTGATTGTCATTCCAGGGATGCTCCAGTGGCCATGTATGACCTGTTTTGGGATCCCTAGGCCAGAGCAGTGCCAACAAGTTAGAAGGTATCTGTAACAGGTCCCTTAGAGAGCCTGGGGCACTGGATGTACCAGGAGATGTTGAATGAGACGAGTTTGTTTAGACTGGAGATGGCACAGGAAGGGATATTATTGTTGACTTCCAGAACACGAAGAAATGTTAAAAGAAATATGGAGCCAGACTTTTCTCACAGGTACACACCAAGGGAGAAGTAACAATGGATGCAGAAGAAATTCTAATTAACTGTAAGGATAAGAAATTTGTAATGAGAGTGGTTAGGCCCAGAGTGATGGTAAAAATTTCATTCTTGGAAAATATTAATAGTTAAGGACCTTCAAGGCCTTCATCTTGATATAATTTTGAACTTAGTCCTGTATTAGGATCTCCAGAGGTCATTTCCAATTAAAAGTTCTCCATTTTCTGTAATGCCAAAACTAGCATTTTTCTCAGGTTTCATTTCTTCAGCATTTTCCTTTGAGCTGCCTAGAGTGATGACATCAGCTTCTCTGTTCAATGTTATTTAGTGCAACAAGGCAAGTCTTAGCCTTTGTGATGGCTATAATGTGTTTTATCTGTTTGTTCCCATTCTATCCTTTCACTTAAAAACCTGATGACTGAGGATCATGGGAACACTGGAGAGAACATGAGATTGTGTCTGCCTTTGGCAGTGAGTGAGCAAGCTCAGGAGTTTCCAGATTTTATGGAAGTGTAGGAAGACATGGAAACAAGTATGTTCAAAGAAAAGACTGCTTACAGCACAAACAGTGTTTGTGATAGCAGAGTCTGTAGGAACTGGGGGAGTTATTGAGTTGACAAAAACTATGTGAATGCTATTCCCAGTACAGAAAGACACAGTGTGCATGGACATTATTTTTTTATAAATTCTTTTCGTCTCTATTCTGTTTTATCTGATCACTTTGAGTGGCCCCAGTTACAAAATATATACATTATTCTAGTTAGCTTTCTAATAAAACATGGCTTTTTTGGTTCAGAAAGATCCTTTAGGTTTTCTTTGGGAAGCTCAATTTAAGCTGAATACTCAGGAAGGCCTATAATAAAACATCTTGTGTCTTGTCTTAATCCTTAGAGTTACTGAAAAATTTAAGACCAAAAGTAATCCCACAGCTATCAAGAAGAGAGTAGAAAGACCATTATGTCAGCTATTATAGAACCGGTCATTTGAAAGTCCTTTTTCTGAATCTGTTCTTCAAATAGATTGCCCAAAACTCATTCCAACCAAGAATGGAAAAGGAACCTGGAAAAATTACTGTAGAAAAGGAAACGGATTACTATTAGCCACAGAGGTGGTAAAAGCACCTACAATATTTGTCCATATAGGAAACTAAACTGGACTACATTTATCAACTAATCCCAGACATTACCTTCTACTGCTCCAGGTTATTCATTCCAAAAGGGTAAAGATGAATTTTCAACCAGTTTTTTCCACAGGACTAAATTACATTAACTAAATTTAATGCTTAAGTAAAATTAATCCCAATTTTCCAACACTAGAGGAAGGTACTGAATCCATGATAGTAGTTCTTCAGTGAGTTCCACTGAAAGTAAAGCATTGACATACTGGCTAACTAAACTGATCATTCTGCTTTGTATTTTAAGGTTGTCTCTCCTTGGCAGCATGAGGACAATTACACAATCTGACTTTAACTATAAAAATGACACCAAATATAAGACTGACGTATGCCACTACAGACATCAACACAGATCAATCTCATGAATAAAACCCCAAGACTCCTAGTAAACACACGCAGCCTGAAATGAAGCTTCCTCTACTTTACTGTTTTGCAGTATGGTAATTCATGTTGTCAAATGTACGATAACACAAAACCTGTTTGATCATCTTGTGACCAAAGTTTAACTCTCGAATTCTACTTGGAAATTCAAATTGAAATGAATAAAAAAATCTGTCTATAATTTTCTTCATTAGGAAAATTTCTAATCCTGATCATTTTGTATCTTCTAAATTTAGAATCCATACTATCCTTTGCTTTTGCAAGCTACACTCTGTTCCACTGTTCTTAATAGCTCAGTCACATGTAACAGTACTACAGTCTAATTTCATGTCACTTACTTTATGAATAAGGGACAAGTTACTAATGAAATATGGTTCCCTAACACAACATCAGACCTTTAATTTACACTGAACCATTTTCTCAGCTACGAAATTGTTTATACTATGCAGTAACATATCTCAGCATAGTAAATATTTACAATATTTGAGTAAATGTTTCAAGGGAGTTTGCCAAATCAAGTAGTGCTATAAATTCAAAATTCATTCAAACAGTTTTCAGCTTACAAAGCACATTTATAAATATATATATGTGTGCACATGTGTTTTACCTTGTTTTTTCCACAACTTTAATGCCAATTTTATCCGTTGGACTACTGTGTAAACACCCCACTGTCACACTCCTTGTTAGTTCATCACTACTTCATGTCTATTCATGAACTGTTTGTCTTCTGGAACTCTTCTGAATTCTACCTCAGTTAACTTTTTTTGGCTGTTTCTTCCAAAAAAGAGGAAAAAACCAAACCAAAATGAAAATGTTTTTATAAGGGTGTTAATTTATTACGATTTTAAAGAAAATCTTTCCTTGGCTTTTTCTGACTATAGAATTTTTAAATTTGCATTTGTAATAAGGTTATTACACTGGGGTGCTTTCTTGTGTGTATGAATGAATATAAATTGCTTAAGACTGAAAAAAACCCAAACTAATTATTCCCCCTTTTTCTTCTTAATTCTCATGTGTGCTTTACTAATCAACCCAAAGCATGAACCCGATAAAGATGTGAGGTGACTGAAATTTATATCTGGTGGGAGATGGGAACCAGCACACAGAGAAAAAGACATTTTTTTCCACAGGAAAAAGACTTCCGAGGCTAATAGCTGTTGAGTAGCACTTTGAAATCTAGATTTACTTCTACAGTTTAATAGTAAGTCTTGCAGTTAGCTTTAGATTATTTCTGTTTGCCTCATTTTGATTGTGGGTTTGGTTCCTTTTTTTTCCCTATCCTAGCTCCTTTTGATATTTCTGACTGACTCCTATGATATTTTTGTCAGTTTTGTGTGTAATACTTAGATGTTTCATTCTAATTTAGGCATCTAGAATCCCTTATGCTGTCATTATTACAGACATCTAAAATCCCATTAGATAAACATAATTTCTTGACTCAGATCCAGTCCTGATTAATCAGCTTTCCTAGCTTTTCAAGTATTCCTGCAAATCTACCTCAAATCTGCTCTGTTGCTGTTTCCTTCCTTTATTTTAAACCTCATTCCAATTTTCACATCTTCCAAACCAAAATGAATCTTTTCTTATTACTCCTGTCTAGTTCTCTCCCTTCATTCTGCCAATACCAGTTATTTTTCTGCCAGTTTGATTTTTCATATAGGCTTTCTGTTTCTTTGACTGTAGTTCCTCTTCTTTTCTCATCTTTATACACGACCGATGTTTTCCTGTTCCCCAGCTTTGTGGAAGTCTTTTGTCCTACACTTTTTCTGAACTAGCTTCTTAACATAAATTTTTATTTGTTATCACAAATCTCTGCTCTTACTTTTTTCTCCTAATCTGTTCTATTATACAGGCTCCTCAGATGTCTGGAAAACCAGCTGACAATTTCATTGAGCATCTTTAACTTTGATATTGATAGCAGTTTCACATGTCACATTTAAGCTTTGTTTCCCATTAACTTTTCCTTTCCTTGCAAGTTATGTTTCAGTCATATGAAAAAGACATTTTAAAAATTCTGTGCAGTAATTTTTATGTTCTTTAATTACACATCCCTCTTCCAGCCTTTTGCTGTTTCTGGTCTTGTTGTAGCTTTGACACCATTATGTTTGTTGGAAAGGACAATAATTTTAGTACTTGTGAAGTAGTTCATGCTATTATGAAGTCTGATTTAACCATTTAATTCTAATATATGCCACATTACACGTCAGTTTTTCCAAAATAGTGATATACTGCTTATGTTTCAAGGGAGTATAGGAAAGGTAGACTAAGAATTAGGTTTAAACTCAAAGCACTACAGAAGAAGGTATTTTTTCCCTGAAATAACATTAAATTTAATTGCCAATTGTAAAAGTTTGAAATGAATTGCATTGCTCATAAACATAAGATATTTTAAATACAAATTAATTACTCACAGGCGAATGGAGGAACTTTCTGCAGGTCTGTAATTTCCTCTATTAAAATATATGTCAACTATAATTGTGAAAGGAATACATCACTACTCATGCATTTTATCACGTCCTTTATGTATTGTATCAACTTAAGGAAGAGACACTGCAGATAGCTCATTATAGATTGTGTTCAGTGTTCATCTGTGGGCAGAAGAGTGAAGAATGATTTAAAGTCGAGTTGGGAAAAGAGAAAAAGCAATCTCTAAAGCCAAAATAATATTTGGACCTTGAAAGCTATGTGAAGCAACCAGCCAAAAGGTTAAAAAAAAAGATGATGGAGAATCAATTAAGGAATTTACTAATGGGAATAGATAATATTTTCTCATACAAAAGGCAAAAAATAATGATTTTTTTTTTCCCTTGAGAGCGAGAGGAAAGAGGTGATAAAAAAATAGTATGATGAACACATACTATTCAATGGAATAGAAGAAATAAGTAGTGATTTCTGTTCCCCCTCTTTCATATCACATTTGAAGCATTTAGAAGCCAATGATGGTAGAGAAATTGGATTTACTCTCAGTAAACTGCTTAAAGTTTGAAGTTCCCTGACAGAAATGTACTTCATTAAGAAAAAGGAATTCTGTAGGAATAAATTGATTTTAGCTAAATGGGAGCAGAAATAAAGAGTGGAATTCCAGTTCAGATGAAGACATGTACACTAAAGGACCAGCATGTGAGAGATGAGTCTAAGCTCTCACGGCAGTACCTGGAGATGTGGAACACCAGCCCATTTCCTACGCCTTAACAGGAATGGCTCTGATCCCGTGGTTTGTTCAGCCTGGAGAAGGGGAGACTGAGGGGAAGCCTCGTTGCAGTCTACAACTTCCTCATGAAGGGAAGAGGAGGGACAGATGCCGATCTCTGTGGTGCTAATGATCCCCTCAGTGATAGAACCTGAAGCAATGTCATGAAGCTGTGTCATGGGAGTTCTAGGTTGGATATTAGGAGAAGGTTCTAAGAGGGTTGGGCACATGGTTGGGCACTGGAATGGGCTCTCCAGGAAAATGGTCACGCCACTAAGGCTGTCAGAGTCCAAGAAGCATTTTGATAAGGCTCTCAGCCATGTGGTGTTACTCATGGGGCTGTCCTGAGCAGGGCCAGGAGCTGGACGGTGGTGATGCATGTGAGTCCCTTCCAATTCAGGATATTCTATATTTTGATATTTAGAGACCACATTCAGCTGGCCAATTTGAAGTGTTTACCATAAGTCTGCAACTCTAGGTTACATGCGGCTATTTCGACTCCATTGTCAACACTGCAAGTGTTGTCAGTAGCTCACATTTAGATGTTGGCATAGCAGATGTTTAAATACAGGTGCATAATTCAAGAGTTGATTCCCATGGCCCTTGATTTAGCCTTATTGCTCTCTTAACTACCAAACAGGTCACTTGAACAGTACTTCGGAGACTTTGTCTAGTGGGTCCTGAGAAACATCCTAGATAAATTACTGAGAAGACAATTTATAAGAATCCAAAACTCTAAGAATTCCTAGGGATCTCAGGGGCCACATTCTCCAGCTCCTTAACTGCCGTCTGAGTAGAGGCACTTTTGATTCTCCAGAAGAAGGATTTCCAGGATTTCTCAACTGAAATATTAGGTTCATAGTCTTACTTGTCGCAGAAGCATTATGAATACAAACCTCTTAACATGAAGTATGTAAACATTAAAGAAAATATAATTAAGAAGATTTTCCATCTGCCATGTTCAAGAATTGGGGTTTTTTTATTTGATTGTCATTCTTTTTGTGGGACTGAATATAAATTGTCCACCATTTCAGAATTTAAGCTTCTCAATAGCTTCATTTTTCAGAGGATTCACTACCATGCATTTTTGACTGATTATACTAAAATGACAATATTAATGTAATAATATGGTCCTAACATGTACACCAGTGAATATTTACAGCATCCTCTGTTCTGATATTAGGTAAGAGCTTCTAAAACTGTAATTGATCTGTTTGTAACATACGTTAATTTCATGAGCTCTTTTAGTATATAAGACATGCAAAATCAATAACTTCATTATCCTAATTTGATGCTTATTGCAAAAAAATTAGATTTGGTATACTTAAATTATCTGCTATAGATTTATTTCCTCAGAAACCAATGCATTGAACCTGAAACAGTAATAATAAAGCAGTCTTTAGACTTTTTATTTAAACAAGATAACTTTTCATGTATTACAAAAATTTTAAAAGTCAATAAAATACTATGAAGTTGGAATCGTAATAAATGCACTGAATATGGTTAATTTGGTCCAAAGTATCCAAATATCCAAAAGTATCCAAATATCCAAAGTATCCAAATATCCAAATGTAACTTGGAAGATGCTATTCTTGTTAAGCACTTTGGGGGAAAACCCTAAGTCTTATGAAAATAACCCTTGCCAAATACCAATCTTGGTGACAAACAAGATGTCCATGAGCTGAATATCTCATATTGGTGTCTTGTAAAAACTCCTGTGTTGAATTTATTAACACTACAATGAAGAATTAGATCAGTGTCAGCATATTTCACCACATTTTATTCTGGTGTACTGAGTTCATTCACTCAGCATTGTCTGATAAGAATACAGAGAAACAATATTTCTCAGTGGAGACTTTCAGCCAATTCAATAGCATTCAATAGCTATACAATAATATTGATGACAGAAGAAGAAAAGCTATAGTTCTTTTATTACTCTGTAATAAAGGCAACATACTTTCAGCACAAAATCCTTGAAGCTGATCCAAGATCTAATCTAGCTCTACCATAATTATGTGGATTTCAGAGATCTCAGTGTATGAGACGCTGCCATCATTCATTGTCTTCTCATTCAAGTTTCCAGGCAGAGATAAAGATATTTTTACAATACTGCAAAACATCTGTTTTGCCCTGATTAAACAAGGTATTCAAATTAAAAAAAAAAAAAAAAAAAAGAGAGAGAGAAAGAATGGATATTGTTGCAAGAAAATTCTCTAAACAGAACAGCCTTCTGATATGTAAAAGACAGCTAGATATAAACAAAAAAAAGATGGAATTCTAACTCCTCTGAAGTTATTGATCATTAAACACTTAGTGTATAAAGTTTAACTTTTGTTCTCTTATTCTAAAGGCATATTTTGTCACTTCTTCAATATTGTTTCACCGAAATCAAATTGAACCACATAAAATTAATCTACCCTTCCTATTCTCTAGGGTGTTTGGTAGATTAATACTTTTTATTTTCCCAGGCATTGAAATGTGTCAAACAGCATTATAGTCATTTACTAATATAATTTCCATAATAGACTAGGGATGATAAAGGACAAAGCTGTATATACTGGGAAATTTAGGCTTGTCCTTAACAAGGTGTCTCTGATCTCTCAAAAAAATTTGGCTCACAGCTGTCATAGACCAGAAATCTAGTAACTTTCTTTGGCATAAGTTAGTAAATTTTGCTATCTCTACCAGCTTGCAGAGATGTGTTAGAGTATAATGTATATAAAATATTATTTTTTGATAGTTCAGCTCAGTTTATCCTCAGTTCTTCTCTGTCTATTTGATTGTTTGGTTCGGATTTTTTGTGTGTTGTGTTTTTTAGGGTTTCTTTGGGGGAGATGGGGGCCTGCTTTTTTTTTCCTTTTCCTAAATGTAGTTTAAATTTTTAAGGCACATGGTATTAACTATTGTTGCAGCAATTCTGCAGCCTTATGAATCCCTCAAATTATCTTTTAATCCTTCTTTCCATATGCCTTAACCCCATAAAGGAATGTTTTTTCTTGTTTACCTTGATCCATACAGAAAATTACTCCTTTGAGATGCTGTTTCAAGAATTGATAAGATTACCTGAAAATCTTATAGATGTTTCAAATTTTTCTGTAAGAGAATCATGAGATAATTTTCTCCAAATGGCAAGTGTCTTTCAAAGGCTCTGAAGGAGTTCTAGATTTCTCCTTCTTTGTTTTCTTAAAAATAATATAATTCTTAGTATAATATCTATATTTTATCACCTATATCTAAATTTATATGTTATATTTGTACTATGTACAGCAATGTTTATCTTGCTAAATAAAAGGTAACAGAAAAAAAAAAAAAGGAAAAAAACCCACATGACGAATCCCTGATGTCCTCTATTCCCTGAACTCTCTTTTTGTCCACTGCACCTCCTTTACAAATTAAGCCCAGGCATAGTTCTGGGTGCACATCACTGCACAGGCACTGCACAAAAACCTACTATAGATTAAGTTATTTAAGTTGGGGGTTTTTTTCCATCTGTTTTTAATGCATCTTTCACAAATAATTTTGCCTTTAGTGAGGGTAAATAGCAGAAGAAATTCCAGATGGAATTTTAGAATTCTAAAGCTGTGTGACACTTCCTTGTTTTCATTTTATGGTTTAGACTATATGCAGATGCCACTTGTTAAGAGGTCAGACAAAGTCCAGGAGAGATACTTGTCTTTAGAATAAAAAGACACATCCTTTCTCTTAAAAATCATGGCTTTTGTGGATTCATGAAGGCTCTTTCATGGTGTTCTATTTAAGACCTCTTCTATATTTAGGGGAGAACACTGAGAGTTGCTATAGGGTGACTTATTAGAGTTAGAAGTATATAGGTGAAGATGTTTATCTTCCTGTTTTGGGTAAGATTTAGATGGTTTATTTGAATGAGATGAAACCTGTGAGTAAAAAAACCTTGTTCAGTGAGCTGAATATTATCCTGAAAACCTAAGTAATACCCACCAAAATATCAATTACTGTCTACACTGTAGTAAATCAAAAGTAAAGGGAATTCAGGTATCATTAAAGTATGAGACCTCACTTTTTATTAGGACTGGTAGTTTAAACCATATGATTCTTTAACTTAGCTTATGCAGTACATTGAATATACTTAGCTCTTTTGTAAGCAGTTTTCCTTCTGTGTTTCAAAGAAAGTGCTAGAGCTGTTCATGTTGAGTTCTGAAGGGGACTCACAAACATTTAGAAGTCATCAACCAAGAGATGAATAAACAAAGTTTTTGCAGGGAAAATACAAAAAACGGCCTTAGAAACCCCATTAAGTGACTGAGGTTATTAAAGTTGGCATAGCACTCAAATAATCTCTCACCATCTGCCTCTTCATTAGTGTTTCCTTCATGAATAACAAGCAAATTAAAGCCCAGTGAAATAAAATTAATCTATGAGTTCTGGGCATTATACTACTAGCTTTGTAAAGAGAGATAAAGTACAAAGGGAAAAATTTTTCAATATATCTCTTGAAATGGATTAATTAACCCGGATCATTATAAAGATGCATATTTAGAATTAAAGGAGTATTAAAATTATTCATTTTTATTCCCTTTAGAATAAGAACAGCCACTTATTTTATGTGACATAAGATGTCTTCTAATTCACAAAAGAATGACAGGAAAATCAGAGAGATGTATATTTCATGAGAAATGAAACAGGTGGTAAGACATTGTAGTAAAGAGTAAAACAAGGGTGGAAAATACAGTGATGTACATCTGATAAAGAGGGGGAAAAGAAAAGAATCAGGAAACCTGCAGGGAGCTTAGAAAATAAAAAAGCTTATTAAAAGGCTTGGGGAAAGCTGCACCCTATGAATGGTTATGAGCAATCACTCTGCTAATTCGAAGGAAAGGAGACAGGCTAACTTGCCAGAAAAAAACATAAAGAGAAACTACAAAGGTGGTAATACATTATTTTCTTTTATTAGCAAGAGCAAAAGGAAAAATAGTCTTTAGAGGAAACAGTGGGAAGCATTTATTTGATATTAAAGAAGAAGCTAACCTGAAAATATGTTGTTAATGAACTATGCCAAGGATGAATGTAGGATTCATGCTATCACAGAGAACATTCAAGACTGACATGTCCCTGATATATAATTCAGACATAATTTAAGATATCTTTTCATCATGAACAGTATTCCTGAAGTTACCAGTTTAGTTCAATGGTTACTGCCTCTATATCTTCTGCCTCCGAAAACATAATCATTGTCTAAACCATTCTGTAATACATTCACTTACGTTGAAGTTACTCTTTCTTTAGTAGGTATATTATTTGTCTGGTAGATCTCATTTCAGTAATAAAATTAAGAGTTTAGTTATAGTCTGTGCTTATGTACCACTGAAGTCCATGGAGTTCTACCAAATATCAAAGGCATCTTGAATAAGAATCTGTTCTCCATCTCTCTAATAAGATTTTTCTTAAAAGGTGATATTATATTTTCATCTATTTTATACCAGCATGGTTAGGCTGAAATGCCTGAAATATTTTGAAAAAAAGAAGGTTAAATAATTACTGGTAATAAATGTGGTAAACATCTACAATCGTTCCAGAATAATCAGTTGTGTGCTGACTCACCACAGTTAGATTAAGAATTAACAAGTCTTAATCCTACAATATTTTAATGTTTATAGTGGAATGATGTTTATAATTATACTTAACTGTAATTTTATGTATTTGATAAAAATACATTCAGAAAATTTAGCAAAAAACTTGAGATTTTATTTGTATCTCATTCATTGAAATTGTCATAGAAATTTTTAAATATCTCAGAGGAGAATGAGGAATTAGGTCTATTTGTTTATAATAGTTTCCCTGATGAGCTTTCTGGTTTTTATCCCTTAACACAAGACCTATGGGAGCACTTAAATCTCATTAATATCAGAGCTTTCATGGCAGATAGGAGTGGTACTCACTGTTTTGCCCTGAGGATAGTGTTCTATTATAAATTACAGCAGTTACTTTCAGAATTAGGCAATTTTCACTTGTGCTAACACATGTACATTAACAATATAGAAATAAGTATGGGTAAATAGTGGCATATTTGATCTTTCTGGTGAGTTGACCTAAATTCTTTGAGTATGAATATATGTGAAAATTTAGTGCCCAAGTCTCCATTCTTATTTTAAAATCTTCTCTCTTTTTTTAAAGGAAAATAACAACTACTTAAAACCTCCTATGCATATGTGCATGCACACAAAGTAAAAAAGCTTTAACATACGAAAAGGCATCTTATTCCATCATGCATTCTGGATTGTGAAAAAGTGTACTGATGATTAAATCACCTACAAAACTATGAGCTTTTCTCACGAGTGGCATTCTCCATAGAAAATAATGTAATGTCTTCTGTAATGACTTCAGTTGCCAGAAAGAGCATCAGTCTGGCAAACATAAGAAAAACAGACAAGCTGAAAGTCCTTTAACATTTAACTTCTAAATTACTTGTGCCTTCACATGTCATGCCTTGTAATTCATATATTTGGATTTTAATTAAATACCTATTCTACAGATTTACAGCAACTGTTCAACTCTAGCATCATAATTCCTTCTTGCTGAAAATAACTTGGTGTTTACAGTATGTATTCTATTTCTGTCCACTTCCAGAAAGCAGAAAGTTGTTCTGTGTTTTACCAGTGACCAGGATAAAATTGAAGTTTCGAATAGCAGGTTTTTTTTCTCATTGCTAAGGGTTATTTCTCTGTTTGAGAAATGTATTGTGATATTGTACAAGAATTCAAAGGTTATTGCTAACATTCAGTGTGAGAATTAAAAGGCTCATTTCATATCTGAATTTCCTAAAGAGCAATTTTAGCATCCCCACATATGAGTACAATAGACGCAGAAGAATTTGTGCAATATCCAATTTCCCAAAGGCTGATTATTCTTCATTTCACAAGGCATTTAAAAACAATCTGTAAAGTCTCACAATATAGCAATATTTACTGAGGATACATCATTAAAGATAAACAACTTGAGAACAGGCGCCGTGCTTCACTAAAATACTAGAGTTTTTTGTTGTTCTGTTTTTCAAGCAAGCAGGGTAGTTCAAGTATACTTTAACAAATTCAAAGCCACTGTCTGCTTCTACCAGGAAAATGTTAATTGACTCCACTAACTGAAGCCAAGACTATAATAATAACTCTTTCCTTATCCCATTAATTCTTTTTTTTTCCTGTTAAATGCAGATTTAGCACCAGAGTTTAGACATGCCATGTGTTTGTATTAAGTTAAATTGAAGGAAGTTACATTGAATTAATTTGCTGTTTCTGTGACCTACTCAGAGATGACTTAGAAAAATGGCTTCCCCCAAGGTACTGAGCAACATCGTGTGTGGTATTTTGGAGCAATTCTGGAAAGCAGAGGTGTTTTTAATGAAATTAAATAACTCCTGGTGAAGAGAAGGAACTAGGCAAAAACAGGCACATAAAGACCTGTAGTCAAGCAAAGAGATTTGGGAACAGTAACCCCCTCAGTTCTTTCAAGAGACCCAGTGCAAGCAGATGGGTAAATTGCCCTTTTTGGAAGCTGAGAAACAGGGAAAGCACAGGTTGAGTAATAAGTCCTATTGGTCAGCACATCCCACAGCAGTCTTGGGGAACCTGGCAAGCAAACAAGAACAAGGTCAGTCTCCATAGCTGGAATCCTACAACAGGCATAGTCCTAGAAAAGGAAATGAGATCCCATACTACCCATCTGAAAGAAGAGTGTTTCCAATGTGTTTTGAAAACACTTGAACATTGCAGTAATGACTCCAGGTGAAGCCTCAGTAATGCCATAAAATATCTGTGTATAAACTATCTAACCTACCCTACCCTGTTACTGAAAAAAATGGGTGTCTTGCATATCAGAGTAGATATCTGAAACAGGCCAAAGAAATGACACCCTAAAAGCCCATCTCTTAATTGACCAGAATGATTACTAAAATAGGTAAATACTCTGCCTTAAAGAGTTAGGGGAAGATTCTAAGTTAAGTGAGATTTATGTTACCTGTTTCAAAGAATTTAATATCAGAAGAAAAAAGTGTAATTGCCTTACATCTCACTAATAATTAAGGCAATTCTAATAAAACCAAATAGTGGTGAATACAAAGTGTGCTCCTAGGACTAACATGAATACAGAGTATTCAAAATTACAAGCTGGGCATGAACATTAACAGATTTTTGAATTCTTCATTATCTTACAAATTGCATTTTATCTAGAAGGCTGTTTTGAATCTACAGTGGTTACAACACACACACAAAAAAAAGCTGCAAAACATTAATGAGAGGTTTGATGCTTGATTAATATATTAATTGCACATCATAACTCTGTATGCCTGGAGCATGAGAACTGATAAAAAGTATTTTTCAGGTTCATACTTGAATGATGCTTGAAGCTGCAGATGCATAAATCAGAGTCAATGACAGTAATAGCAGTGGTTTTAGCAGTGACTTAATGAGAAGTAAAAAAAGGCATTATGGATGATATCACTCCCCTCTCCTTTTTGGTAGAAAATTTGTAATAATTGATCATAAAACTTTGAGAAAGGAAAACAGACAGACAGATATGAACTAAAATGCAGTTTTACTGTAAATAAAAAAATTGTATTTTATTATAAATAAAGGGGTATTGATAATAGGTTGTTGTAAACAGAAATGAGGATAATTTTATACTTATGGTTGGAGAGTGATTTTTTTTTTTTTCAAAAGCAACTTAATGTCTTTATCTTTTGCAATGTATTTGGAGGTCCACAGGCTTAGAAAAACATCAAGTTACACTCTTCTCTCTCCTCTCATCCTTCTTCCTGACTAACATATTTGTAATTTTTCATGTTGCAAACTGTGCTTCACCTCAATTCTGGTCAGAAAAAGTTCTGCTATTTTATCAAGATTATTTCTAAATATATAAAAGATTATGTCCCTGTTTTGCAGGTGTTCTTAGAGAGGTTAAACAAATTTTAATTGGTGACATTGCAAAGGCTCTTCGTGAGAAAGATTATGACACGTGCATTCACTTTGTGCAACCCTTGAATTAAAATAATTTCAATCAGTCCCTTCCAACTCAGAATATTGAGTGTGATTCTGTGTGTGGCATTCGTTTTTAGTTACAACTTGAAGGGTAAGAAACTACTGCCACAGGTGAACAGGGAAGGCAGAATTTGATCCAAGTAACTGAATACAAAATTAAGGCAAAATCAATGGGGAATTCAGCAGATAATGTAAAACAATTTTATTCAAGTGTGATGACAAGAAAATCAGAACAGAAATTCCTGTATACTTCTCAAAAAACAACAATTTTTGCTATTGAAAAAAACTAAAAGTGTTCTTCTCCTATATGTTCTATGCTTTTGAAGGTAACTGATTTTAAGATTTTTTAAAATAGCCTAATTTGTCAAGGAAAATGTTTTTCACTTATGAGTGATTGCTAAATAAAATCATGAAGGCATGAATCATTAATCATAACTCATAAATCACAAACTACTGTAGTAGTGAGTAGCAATAGCAAAAGTCAAAAAATAATAGGAGCACAAAGTAATTTATGAAGGGGTTCAGTTTGCTAATCCTTAGCGAAGGTCTCAGTAAGCCTTTCCACTTAGTCATCCACATTTTTTTGCTCTTCTTTTATATTAGCTAATGCATTTTATTTAAAAAGGAAAAACAAAAAACCTAAGCAATAAAACAATAAGCTGGTCTCTGATACACTTATATCATCTGTAATTGCACCATATTTCTTTTGAATGAAATGGGATTACTCATTAGGAAAAATATTCCTTTCCTTGAAGAGTCTAGCCGTAATTGAAGGACTTAAAAGAGGCATGAAAACAAAATATGAAATAAGGAGACTAGACGTGCCCACAAGACTGAACACAGACAGCACATTTATAATCTAAAAGTGGCAGAAAGCTTTTATTTTCAGTATGCAAATAACTAGTTAGAGAACGGTTTCTTTTTTACTTAAGAAATACCTCCCCCCAAACACTCTGTCCCTCATGTGTCTACATTTCCCAAGCATTTTAAAGAGTTCTCTGTTATTGAGACTAACCATCTATGTAAAATTTCTCTTCAAGACCAAATGAAGACATATTACAAAAGTTTCATGCCAGTTTTTAGCCCAATATTTTTTATCCTGAAAAACACCAGCTTTACTGGTAATAAAAAATGACACAAAAAATCAGATGTTAAATATACATCCTTTTATTTATTTAAAAAATGCTATACATTCTAGGAATGGAATTAGATAAGACGCTTTTAAAACAAATATTCACATTTCCATGCATAAGATGCACAGAATCCACAGTAATAGTTTCAGGAATTTAGCTGACTGAACATAAAAGCAAGTTTTTCATGTTCCTCTGCATTAGAACTAACATCCTATACATGTTGGGAAGATGACAGTTGAGAACTACTGGAGTTCTGAACAGCAGGAAAAGTAAATGTCCAGTACCGACTATGCTCATTGTACTGCAACTCCCTTACAGCCAGTAAGAGGGTAACGTTATCACAGATGTGTTTGCCAATTCCCAACTGTATAATTACACAAAGACAGAGATACTATCTACTGCTTTCCTTTTACATGCATTCTGTTGATGATGTATTAAACAACACAAGCGCCTTGGCATTATGTATTTATATGTTTTCGGTATTTATGCCTGCAGATTGTCATATTAGCCTTTTTTGTGAAAAAAATCCAAGTTTAATGTGTACCACAAGAAGTGCCTGTCCAGTATAGAAAATACTGAACAAGCTTAACACCACTTAAATAATACCATGCTGCATAACATTACTGGAATAGCAAAGATGAAGCATGTTCTGACCTTTGAAAACAGAAGGATAAGGACTGGAAATTCATTTAACAGTGGCTTAGTTGATTGAATGTAGCTGCAATGTCTTTCATTTTCAACACTAAATTTCTATTTGAAAAAAAAAAAAACCTTCAGTGTTAGAAGTGACATAAATATTGCCACATTTTTCAGAGATGAACAGTAGACTTTGACATCTTTGTTTCAGAGTTGTATTACACAATCATTGGCTACTTTGCCACTGGCAATCACTTGCCTCTTGGAAAATGAACACTGTACATTAATCTAGACAGTTATGCTAAAAGTTGACACCAATGGAAAGAGTAAGTTCTGTTTGTGAAGAATACAGGAAATCCCAAATCTACCAAAATGAACATTTGAGAATTATCTACATTACGCATTCCATGCATTTACAATTTTTTTTCAAGGTTGGTATATATGCATATATATTTTTTTATATATATGCTCTACATTAAAGAACTCCAAGATTTCACCCAGCACTGCTGGATCACTAGCAGCTCTTCCTCTTTCTTGCATTCTCCCTGTTTCACACTTCACTGCTCAGGTAATACCTTGAACACTGCACACCTTTCTCATAGATTAAAAGTATGAAACACTTCAGATTGCAAACAACTCCTTACCTTTTTTAATCCACAAAACCCAATCACTTATCACTAAGACCTGTGAAACAGACATTTCTGTTTCACAGATAAGCCCTTTCCTTCCCTTAAAAAAAAAAAAAAAAGGGAAATAAAATAATGGGCAAATCATTCACTTACATCATACCTGTACTTAATTTGGTCACATCTATTTCTCACCTAATGAAACATTTGAGAGCCTGAAATCTTACCCTTTTTTGTTCCTTTTCTTCCACTAATGGTATCTGTTCTTTTTATGAAGTTACTTTCATTTATAGAGATAAGTATAGTCTGAAAACAAGTTGGAACAGATTTCTGAGACTTAGACTTTGCTCTGAGTTTTTGTGTGGTTTTTGGTACTAAGAATGGCTTCATAATTATGTCTGTTTCCAAATTTTCAGCAACCCCTCACAAATATGAAAATACAATTGCAAAATACAAGAGAACTTAACTAAATAACCACCATTTTATACTATGACCCTTAGCATTTAGTCTTGTTTTGCCATCTCTGTAAGAAATATCATTAGTAAAGACACTAATAGCAAGATAAACCATTTCTTCACTCTTTAATTATTAGGTGTCTCTGCCAACACATCTCAGAGATAGCCAGAGAGACTCCATACAATAACACTGCCTACATCTTTACTAGATGACCTGAGCTCTCCTAGGTTATCCCTATTTTAGCAAGTAGTCTGACCCAAGAAGAGAGGATTTATACAATGAAAATTCCTTCTGAAGCTGTAGAATCACACTACCTCTCAATTGGTGTAGTAATAAAAATTGTTAAAATTTATCTTGTTCCCTGGTATTTTTTTGTTTGTTGACTTAGATCATATGATATATCACATGATTCTAAGATTCTAGGTGAATTTACTGTATTTAATATAGAGAGAGCCTGCACAGAAATTCAAAAATGTTGAGTGTAGAAGATATAGCAAATAATCTCGTATGAATAGTGCTGTGACTCAAGGAATGAAAGGCGATCTTTATATTTGTTTTTCACAAATATATTTACTATTCATGAACTGATACATCTTCATTTTGAGGGTATACTATGACGACTTATGCATCTATTAAACTCCACCAAATCTAGACCCCCATTTCAGGAACAGAAACATGATGAGTCAGTTGGTATGGCATTCAATAAGATATTTTTCTCTTTTCAATTTAGGAAACACAGCATACAACAAGGAAGACAATATATGCGAAACATCAGTATGTCAGAGAACCATAGAACAGCTGGTGTTGGAAGGGACCTTGAAGATCACTCAGTTTCAACCCCTCTGCAGTGGATAGGGACACCTTTCACCAGATCAGGCTGCTCAGAGCTCTATCGAACCTGGTCTTGAACACTCCCGGGGATGGGGCATCCACAACTTCTCTGGACAACCTGTTCCAGCGTCTCACCACCCTCACAGTAAAGAATTTCTTCCTGACATCTAATCTAAACCTACTCTCTTTCAGTTTAAAGCCATTCCCCTTTGTCCTATCACTACATGCCCTTGAAAAAAGTCTCTCCCTATCTTTCTCACAGGCTCCCTTCAGGTGCTGGGTGGCTATAATTATGTTGCCCTAAAGCGTAATATATGCCCTCCTCTGTTGCTAACTGAATCTTTCTCTAAGTCACATAAACATGGCAAAACTGCGGCTTGGGGCAGGAGCACAGGATTAGCTTCTCTGTCATTTCTTGCATCAGTGCTCGGGAAGACAAAATATGAGATCTTTTTTGGTCTTATTAATTCTGCTACCTTTGTCTTCCATGCATTTTTTAGCCTGATCTCCCAGGTGATACAGCTAAATTTAAGATGCCTCTGAGATGCATATTGATCAATACAGTTTCACCTGTGACATGTGAGATCATTTTACAATAAACCCCTTATAATATTTAAGGATCACATTAATGTTATACAGAATTTTACAAGAGCATAGGTCAATCTTCCAAATTCCTTTTGATAATTCAGTTACTAGATGGGCTATTGGTGGGATTTACAAAATCTTTTCAATAAGTGCCCACGCTGTTTCTATTGGCACTTAGGTGTGTAAAGATAATGATAAATAGAGGTTCCATCAAGATTTCAATACATTAAGCAAATATAATCCAGTGTAGGATAATCCAAAACCCAGTGTAAGAATAAAAGAGAAGGTGTTTTTTGTGTGTTCAGCAAAAGAACTTGGTTATGGAAGCAAGGCTTTTCAACAGTGATTTCAATAGTGATTTCAGTAGTGATAGAGCAACAACAATAACAATTGCAATAGTGAAAATTTCTACAGTGAGAGGATGACAGATGGAAATTCTGATTTAGCCTAGAATATTTACAGATTCTTCTGGTTTTGTGAAAAATTAAAGATTTTCCTTCACTGGTAGGAAAAAATTATAAGCTGTCAAATTTTTTCTTTTTGATCTTCAAAAAACCCTAAACCTCTGACTTCAGCATAAAGATAAGAATCTAAAGAGAGATTACCAAGACTGATGAAGATATCAAATATGCTACTTTAGCTATGAAAGAAGTCATAAAGCCTTTATTTAAAAAAGAAAGGCAAATATCTGCAGGAAGAAACAGCACGAGAATCTGTTGGCACTTCAAGTAATTGCTTCCAAACTTTCACTAACCGTGAAAAAAGAAATGCTGTTCACTCTGTGGGGTGCAGGGTCATCATCACTAGGGAAATCCTCAGCAAAAAAAGAAAGAAAGTACAGAAAAAAAATAAGCCATGACTATCTGCGTGAAATACCATGTTTTCTCTTTCCTCTCACTGTCCTTTTCCTCTCAGTTTCTGAATGTTCTTTGAGTCTAAATGTAGGGCTGCTACAGGATTATGGCTTTGACATAGTTATTGGTCTTTTTTCTTTTAAAGGATTTTTTCAGTGTACAGATACAAACTACGTGTGCTTTTTTTCATGTCTCAATGGGAATAAACTTTCATCTAAAAAAGTCCTGCCAGCTGCAGAACATGGAGACTGGAAAGATACAGCTTATACAGATAATAATAGTCACTGATGTGAATTATCTCAGACACAGTTTCTCTTGTCGGAGATATGGATTTTAGGGGGATTACTTGCTTGCTTTTTTTTTTCCAAGAAAACAGCCATTTTTTCTGCTCTTAAAATGAGCTTCAGAAATCAAAGAGGTGTATATAAACACAATAAAGTATAATCAAGAGATTTTTAATCTACCACAAAGTAGGTACAATACCAGTTAATCAAAGACTAAAGCACTCCCAAGCATATCCAAATTTTTACAAGAGAAACTAAGCCATAACAAATCTGAAACACAATGCCCATTTCAGTTTGAGCTTTCCAGTTGCTAACAGAATCCAGGCATTGAGACAGTCTGATTAAGCTGGAATGTTTCCGTCATTATTTTACTGGTGTTTCTTGTTGTCATTTCTATACATAAACTGCCTGTGTATTTTTGGTGCTATTTCTTGTTTGGTGGGTTTCATTCTTTACAGTCCATTTCTGTGAAGCACCTCCAGTCTCATTTTATTCCATGCAACAACACTTAGTAAATGAATTGCTCTTGTCATTTTCAGTAGACTGCAGTGGTCTACAAGAGAGGATTAAATCATAATGAAAATGAACTCCAATTTTCATCATAATGAAAATTTCCTCAGTCTGAAAAGGGAAAAAGAAAGGTACTTAAGAAAACAACAGCATTACTGTCAGGTATACTGTAGTAAACTGACTGCCTTGTTACAAACATACAGATGCATTTTGAGTAATATATATCTCTGAGGGTGGAGAGAAGAAAGAAAGAAAGAAAGAAAGAATGAAAGAAAGACAAAGAAAGAAAGAAGGAAAGAAGGAAAGGAAGAAAGAAAGGAAGAAAGAAAGAAAGAAAGAAAGAAAGAAAGAAAGAAAGAAAGAAAGAAAGAAAGAAAGAAAGAAAGAAAGAAAGAAAGAAAGAAAGAAAGAAAGAAAGAAAAGAAAGAAAGAAAAGAAAGAAAGAAAGGCAACTTAATTTATCTGAAAATTCTGTTTCAGCTATGATTCCACTATGAGAACTTACACAGAAAATGGCTCAAATTCAGCCTTTTGGTTGTGGTGGGAAGAATATCCCACATAGCACACATCATTTTACAAACTTCACTTTCATCAGTAATCACAGAATCACTGAATGGGTAAGGGAGGAAGGGACCACAGTGGTCCAACCATCTGGTTCAATCTCCCTGCTCAAGCAGGGTCATCCTAGACCAGATGGCACAGGATTGTGTCCTGGCAGTTCTTGAATATCTCCACTGAGGGAGATGCCACAACCTTTCTGGGATGCCTGTTGCAGTGCTTGGTCACCTGCACAGTAGAGGAATTCTTCCTCCTGTTTAAGCAGAACTTTCTGTGCTCCTGTTTCTGCCTGCTGCCTCTTGTCCTATTGACTGGGACCGCTGAGCAGCTCCTGGCTCCATCCTCTTGACTCCCTCCCTTCAGATACTTGTAGACGTTGATGAGGTCCCCTCTCAGTCATCTCTTCTTGAGGCTGAACAGACTCAGCTCCCTCAGGCTATCACTGTAAGAGGTGCTCCAGTCCCTCAGTCATCTTTGTTGCTCTCCCCTGGACCCACTCTGGGAACTCCATGTCTGTTTCGTACTGAGAAGCCCAGAACTGGACACACAAATTGTGTTCACAAATTTACACTCAAATTCCCCACACCAAAGTCAAAAGAACCTCATCACAATACCAGCAAAGGTGGACAATTATCGCACATTCCACCACTTGTCCATCTCATTACAACAACAAAGACTGCCCGTGATTATTTGGCCATGGATTTTCCAGCAGGCTATTAAATTATTCTCATAATTCCACAGCTCAATGAGCTGATATAATAATAAAGAAGCATGATTTCTCACTTTTGCTGACTCAGACAATTTCACCAAGTATGTGGCTATCTTGAGAGAAGTATTGATAAAGCTATCTATTCAATCATTAATGCAATGATGGCTCTAAGTCTCACACACAAACAAGACAGAATTTTAATTTGATCTTTGCTACAGTTGCCTTTCTTAAGGACAAAGGCAATTTATATAATATTATTCTTAAATTACTATTTTTAGAAGATAATATTTTCAGGACATGTAATTACTCTGTCCAATGTTTTAATGTTCTGATCCTAAATAGCTTGCAGAATAGTCACTGAATTTATCTGCATGTGCCTTTCTTGAAAGATGACGTAAGAAAAGTGAAGAATTCATGCTGTACAGGAAGGTTTCTTAACTCATTTCAGCAAGAGTGAACCTTTTGTGATTTATGAAAGAATATCTAATCCTTAAAGGTACTGTATCTTTGCTGCTTTAATAAATTAAGCCAATTGGACTTAGAACTCATTTCTGTTAAAGGGCCCTTATGTCTGATAACTGGGATCCTAAGCTTATGACCTCAAATTACTGTTACTAGTCCATGCAGCATAACTGTAGATACATAGGGATTTTTCATTCATGAAATATATTCAGTGAAATATTATCTGAAAATATGCTGAGGAATTTTTTTTTATTCTTCTTTTTGAGATGAATGGGAAAGCTGATTCTATAAATGAACTTGAAGACCAGAAATTCCAAGAGACCTCAGAATTCTCAGGAATCTGCCTTATATTGCTTACTATCCAGTCTTTACAAGAAGCTTTTCTTTAATGCTATGCTCAATCCATTTTTTCCCCTTTGAAAATACACTCACACATTCCTCTGGCCATACTCTTCTGCTTATGTGCAGTACCAAGAAAGTCATTACTTTCTGAGCTACTGGCAGGCAGCAGTGTGAGTGTGGCAATTTAAAGTTCTACAGCAGTTTGGGTTGGGTATCAACACAAATTCTGCAATTACATCATTAATCTTTGTTGTTTCAATACACCAAGAAAAATATAGTGCTATATTAATTCCTTTGAAAACCTGATTAATTCCCTCTGCAACAATAGATTCTCGTTCTCATACTTAGTGATAAAAAAAAAAAACAAAACCTTTTGCTGTCTGGGATCATGAATTTTTAAAAATTAATACGAACATGAGTCTACATATTGTCTGTCTACCATAATCTTGATGGCCCAAGTGTGACAGCAAACTAAATTCACCACTCTCACTCTTTCTCCCAGTAGAAATTCTGGTCACACTTTTCATGATCATGTTTCCATGATAACATACTTCTTTATGTTATCATGGAAAGTACCTGGAGTCCTGCCCTAAGAACAAGATCCCACGTAATGGCCATCTGTCATTAGAAAATGTTAATTGTGCAAAAAGCAGCCAACAGAACCAGAAGCGTTTCATTTCCTTTCTGTAGGCCAGCATCGCCTTTCTATCTGCTTCTCACTGAAGGCTATCTGGGTCTGTAGAATTATCACTGGGACCTCTTAGTCTCTAAAAGATGTTTTTCTTCTTTTGACATAGAAAAATTAGGGAGAGATGATTGCAAACCCCTGGCTGAGTGTTACATGTAAAAATGTACTAAAAACTTATGTGTACTTTTCACAGGAAATTAATATTCCAGCCTAAGACCCAGCCTCAAAAATATACAAATAGATTTTTCACAACCAAGCTTGAAATACAATCCGGTGGTAATGCAAACAGAAACAAGACGCACACCAGAAGAAAATTGTTGCTTCTCATAACATTAAAATCTTAAGAGTGACAGCGGGTTGCATATTGGCAAAACAGTTACAATATTATATATTGTGTGATATGTACTAGTAATGTATATATATTATTGTAATAAATAATACTTGGTCATAGACAGGATTTTAGGAATGACTTAGCAATGGAGAAGCTTCAGAAGAAGGACATGATATTTTACAGTCTGATTGTAATAGATCTAGTGATCTTTATTTTCTAATTAGAACATTAAATTTACTCACTGTCAAACAAGGGGCTTAGTACCTGACAACTCACTTTTTGTATGCATTAAAATATCAAAATTCAGATCTAAATCCCTTGCAAAACATATTTTGTGATCCACTTTAATTATAAGCACATAAATGAGCTTTGGAAAGGAATATTAAGTAAAAGATAAGACTTATATTTTGTTAGTAAGAATGAACTGACAATTAGGAAGTGCTAGCACTAAGAACAGGAAATGGGAGAAGTGCATTTTCAGAACTGGATGAAGAACTTGTAGAAAGCCAGGAAGGGAAAAATAGGGTGTCCTGGTTGGAGATGGACACAGAGTTGTCCAAAACTGTGCTTCATCTGGATGTTGGCTCAGAATATTGAAATCCCATGAGATTGAGAAACTCTGAAGCTATTTTGGGCCCGTTAAGATAGTCACAGTTCTCTTGAAGCCTTAAATGACAATACATTGGTATTCTTACATCATGAGATGAAAATGAATATCCGAAGAAATTTTCACACCTGAGCAATGTAAAACACATGCCTAGAAGGAACCTTTCTATAATGCACAGTAAAGTCATTTACAGTAATTACTATAAAGCACAATTAAAGCCAGTTTTCTTTGTGACTTCCAAATATTAGCTGACTGGCAGAAGAAATCACAGCTTTAGGTTCTCCAGAAAATTCTGTCTGGTCCATGCATGGAAAACCATATAATATTTTCTCTTTCTCATGATCTGATTTTATTCTGGATGGGCTTGATTAAGGTACACCACACTCCTTTTTGTATGAAAACATGCCCAGCAGTTCCTCTGAATTACCATTTTGAACTTTTATTTCCCCAGGTTTCTATAGAAAAGCCTGGGACTGATCATTTGATTTTATTTAAAATGAACACAAATGTGTTAGTTATGATTTTAGGTCCTTTTGTCTGCCAGTGGGTAGGTATTCATGTGTGTTTCAGAGAACAAAAAGAGATACCTGTTGTGTCACTCACAGTGGAGACGGGGAAGGAAATCTAAGAACTGCTTTAGCAGGAAAAGTTGCTATTGCACCTGGAGACTTTGAAGTCAGTTTTTCAAAGGTTATTTCTTGTCAGATTTCAGAAGTTAATGTCTGTGAACAGGAGGGAGCCTCCAAACAACTGCAGTTTTAGGGATCTCAGAATACCTCTTTTCTCTCCTCTCCCCTAGTGCAAAATTATGCATCTATAGCATAGGAGGCATGAACACAGGTGCTGGAATAAAGGGGGAGATCTTGTTATTTAATTACAATGCACAACATAATCAGTCATGTCATAATGCTGCATGTCATAAGTCATGGCAGTTGTAGCATGGCTCTAAAAGTGGTAAACAAGTCCATGGTAACAAAAAAGAAAAGGTACAATAAAGTCTACTAAAAAAAAAATCAGCTCAGGTAAGCTCTGAGGGTTTGTATAGTTCAGCCTGTTCCACTGTACTCAGTAATATCTGGTATTGGACACTATTAGAGACAAGGTATTATATAGAACACGTCTACCAGAATGGTATTCTCAGAAGGACTGATTCAACTGTGCTTGCATTGTCAATGCACTCAAAAACCCCCAAAAGGTCTGATACAAGTTTAGTTTTACGAAGTATGCTGAATATACCAGTTAAAGGCCGGATCTCAAAATTATACGAAATGGTTGAAATAGAAAAGTCTACTGAAGAAAAGGGTTCTTTTCACATCCAGTGTAAACAAACGATGAAAGATGAGGTGGGAAGTCTCCTCTGCATGCTGATACCATGCACAGAAATCAGTAAATTTCTTCTAATAAGAAAGGGCTTAATGTGATTAAAATACAGGAAGGAGAAGCAGAAGACTTCAACATTGTTAAAACAGAGTGACTCTTAAAAGTCTTAATTTCCTTCCTGTGATGTTTAGAAAGGATTGAAAAATATTTAGAATATTCACACATTAATCAGAGACTTTTTTTCTATACCTATAGCAAAAATGTTTACAGGACTTTCCTTGTGACAGATGTACACAAACCCTAATTTCATTCCTAAAAACCAGCTTCTTTTTCATTTGAATTTTTTAATAATTAATCATTGTGTAGAAGAAAGATACTCTTCTTTCCTTGGACACTTCACCTTTGAAAGTATTTTGCATCACATAAGCTCTCAAAGTGCTAGTTAAGGGCCTGTATCTTAGATAAAATCAAAAAATTAGACACTTAAGAAAAGATGTCAAACCTGTCCTAGGACCTAGATGTCAAATTTGCCATACCTACATTTACAAAAAACCTTTTAATCAAGGAAAGCTCAGAACCAAGACACTGAGTTGCTGAAACACTAATTTAGCTAATCTTTAAATCTTTGCAAAAAGAAAATCTTTAAGGGTGTGCAAGAACTCTAGCGCAACTTCACAATATCAACAACAGTGTAAACCAGTGTCATATGATGGGATTATCTGACACATAAGCAGTTGAATACCTTTTCCTTCACATCTTCTGCAAAATCTTTCACAGTGCAAATTAATATAAATATGCTACAGTGGACAGGACAACAGTTTTATACCTCAAATAAGCACGCGTAGGGTGTAGGTGATAACCACAAATAAGCAAAACAAGTGCGTAAGTGAGTTCATATAATAATTCCTTGGGCTAGTCTAATTTTCTTGAGTCCTAGTTAAATTTTAAATTTAACCATTGTTATTCAAAACTGTAATTATTTTTTTTTCATTGTTATGCAGGTCATATTACAATTTGCATGTTCCTGGCCATTGCTGGTCGTTCTCAACATACAAGGTGTGGTGAGGACTAGTTCAGATCTCACCCTTTGCAGTTACATCAGAGTTATCTGAAATTGTGGTTAAAGGAAAAGATTTCACAAAGAAAGACTGAAAATTATGTGTACACATAATCCTTGCTGGTCTTTCTGGTTTTTACCTCAGAATATTTTCTGGGTACTGATATTCCTTTCAACTTTATATTTTTTTTTCTGATAATTTAACAGTGTTGAGAGATTTCTAGGCTAGTGGTAAATTTTATTTACTGCAGAAAGCATCAGCAGTATACAGAAGGAAAAAGTGGCTCTTTTCTCTTCTTTATTACTTGATAGAGGATAAATACAGAAGTTTGAAACAACCCAAGAAATTGTTAAGTGCACAGTGATGGAAAACACTTCAGTCTTACATTTTTAAAGCTATTTATTCTTGCATTTTTCTAACTGATAAAACAAGGTGTGGTTCCAAGGTTTAAAAAAATCAAGAGTTAAGAAGTCAAACAGGTTTAAAAGAGGAACTCCAGATAAACTGAATCTGACATCTTACAAAAAGCAATTTTTCAAGATCTTTGTTTTGAAATAAAAAAACAAAACCAAGAAACAACAACAAAAGAAAAAAATGAAATGGAATAAGAAACTGAAAATGTGCTGGGCTATTTTTCTTTTTCTTACTCGTTGTAGATCTATTACATATTTCCAGAATACTGACAAGTCCAGTGCACCAGAGGAGACATTTCAGCACTGTCTAGGACTAGCAGTCTCACTGTGAAAGCCTGTCAAGGCCTCTCCAGCACCTCTGTTTTGAAGAAATTCCATTTCCTGGAAGAAAATAATTGAGGGAAGTATTTTTTCTGGCTCTAACTATAGTTGAAACCTGACCAGATAATCAGACAGGAATCAAGGAAGAGGGGCATTGCTGTGAGCCAGGAACAAGTGTGAGGCTGTGTCCTGGTAGAAGCACTGGCAACAGGACCTGATTTGTATGGCCAGCCCATGCTTGCTGCATGGGTAAAGGTGGGACTCTGCCTGAGGAAAGCAGGTTGGAGATCTGTCTCTCTCGCTACACTCTTAGGAGCACAGAACATAATTTGGTCCCTCTGACACAAGGGAGATATTTGTCAGAGCAATGTTCCTCTGCAAAAAAGAGATGGTTCCTTTCACAAGTGAGCTAAGCTTGTGAAAAGTACTCTCAAATAAACTAAATCCTAGAACCTTCCCCTTCAAGCATGCAGTGCATTTCTAAAGGCTTTGTAGCCTGTGATAAAACCACATGGCAATGTGAGAATTGAACACTCATGAAAAAATAAATTCCAAACAAATATTGACAGACTCATACCAAAACAAAGAACTCTGCTCACCTGTTTCCATGGCACTACAAAATATGAAAATACACAGTGTACGAGAAATGCCAGCAGAGTTTCTGGGATGTCCTTACATACTCCAGTGACAGACATACTGAAAGAGCACATGATAAACTGCAGCATCCAGCTGACAACACTAAACATTGCAGCATGGAAAGCAAGAGGATCAGCTGCCTTCTCCCATCTTCTTTGTCTAATCTAGCAGAGTCTGTTGTAAGGAAAATGTAATTATGAATGAAGAAGCATTTCCTGTCTTTCACAGGGCCTCAGTGCTGTACACAAGATGCAAGCAGTACCATGGTCATAGCAAGGCATGAATGACAGGAATGAAGTGCAGGATGGGGAAGGAGGGAGGGAGGAAGGGAGGAAGGGAGGAAGGGAGGAAGAAAGCCCTTGTTGATGCTGATCTTGAGACAGTACTGTACTTACAGTGCACAAGCTGGAATCTCAGCATGACTGTTCTGGGGAATGTATATGACCTCTGTGTATAACTGTAGGGTAAGGTAGTCCACACTGGATCTGTATTTACCATCCAAAAAAGCAATGCTTAAAAATGCAGAAAGGCTGGTTTACACTGCAAAAAAAAAAAAAGGATACATGAATTCATAACTACCAGACTATTTTTATAGTCACAGAGGTATTAAAAATCAATTTTTCTCTAGATGGAAAATATATGAACAAGGGAGAAAATATGTGTATTATTTCAAGATGAATTTCAAAATATTGTATTCTGAGTATCTATATAGTTCTTTTATCTATGAATCTAATATAGTAAAGCATCTAGTAGCAAATGCCACAATGAAACATGGCATTTGACGGAGCTTTTCATTAGATTCTTAATCTACTAATCTTGCATATGAAATATGAAGTATTGTGTCAAGGCTTCTTTGCATAGATTTTTTCCTGTGCAAGGAAATGATGCTACCTAAAAAAGTTTTCCACATAAATCTTTGCCTGAGATGTTCAACACTGCTTAGGAAAGTTGAAATCCCTGTATGTGTTAAGAAGCAGGCTTTCAAAACCATCCTAAGCAATAATATCTTAGAGTTCACATTCAGCAACTTGTAAACAATAGTTGTCCTTGCCATAAACTGCACATTTCATTGCACCATTTCCACAATTCAATATGTTACATAAAACCAAAGCACAGGTAGTATACTGATAGATTTACAACCTGGATTAAATTCTTCTGCATAAAGATGAAGGCTATCTCAGTATCATCAACACAGAAATCTCAATGTACCAGCATTTGGTATCAATTAACTGTGAGTCTGAAGAGACGTGAGTACCAAAACCTGCAAGGACGTCCTTATTAAGCAGGAGTATTTCCTTACATGAAAATAAAAACATTTGTCAAAATAATAGCAACTTTTTTACAGGAAACATCGTTTGTATGCAAAAAACCTCAACAAACCCTAATAATTAATTTTGACTCAGTCGTTATTTTATTTTCATTGAAATTGATTTTTAAATAACTTTTAGCAAGAACTGACACATAATATTGTATTGTCAATTTGAACAAAAAATACCCTTTTTTTTAACTTATGTATTAGGTTTAGATTTTTACTCTGAAGTCAAACCAAAATAGTACTTTTTATTGTATATACACATGTCCTGCAAGTTTAATATAAACCCCAATGCTCATTTTAGAAACCTTCTGAAAAGTTTTTACCTGGTTATCCTCAGTGTCTTTCACTATACAGTTAAAAGTCATTAAGAATGGATAATTTATGAGATTGAATTGAAACATAAAACTTCAAATGTAAAGAAATAAAGCATAGTTTTGCTAGACCAGAATCTTTATTCAGATTTGTTGACCTGTAGCACTGTGATGTTATAATTATGTAAATTGGAAAGCAGATTACAGAAATGGATAAATTTATACCCTCAACTATTTTTCCTAATACAACAGGCACAACTTTTATCTTTGTACATGCATAATTCTCTGATTTATTAATTCCTGGATCTATTATTCCAAATCTTTATTCTCTTATGCTATTTTGGACTAATCACATTAACCATTAGCTAATTAAAATGCTCAGATGTTTGGAAATGTTTATAGAGAATGATACTATCTCCATTTCAACTGCATAATTGATACACAATAATTAAAAATTACTTACATTACCTTCGAACTTAACAATGAATATTTGCTTCTCTTGGGTTTTATTAATTGCTTTTATGCATGTGAACAGTGTATTAATTCTACTTAAGTATCAACTAATTGGAAAACAATAACCAGTCTTTCCAACACATCACAGTGGGTGGGAATACAAGATTGATTTCTGTTTCCACATTAAAAGAAAAAAAAAAAAGAAAGTCCAGTAGCTGAACACAGGGAATGTACCCTTTCCTCCTACCACACCTTATAACAGTCTGATACCTTATCTTTTCCCTTTTTTTTTTTTTTTCCAGTAATGCATCTCACTAATATTATCAGTGGGAATTCATCTCCCATCATTTGCACATAAATGGGGCTATATCAATTTAGGTACTCTAGGAGCCCTGGGCTTATTCTGGTGTGCAGATAGTTTTCAGACAGGTACTCTCTATTCATTCGGGGCGGCCTCAAAGTGCAGTGATTTGTCCCTTGATACAGAGCTATGACATGAGAACACAGGGTGATTTATTCTGCGCGATTTAGTTGAGTGAACATGTACTGTCAAATAGTAAAATGAAGTGTGTATATTGTATAATGGGGGAATTGAAATAGAATTTATAAACTGTCACCTTATTGTAAAACCCTGTGCGATTTCTACTAAACTCTTCAAAAAAAAAAGCTCTGTTGCAAGTTGTTTCAGCAGCAGCTGCAGCTGTTTAAGACGTGCTGGGAAGAAGCAGTAATGGCAGTGCTTAGCACTTCATTACATGTCATTAATTCATGTCACCATTATGCTGCTGTACTTGCACTGTGCTGGCACCGTAACTTATCTCCTTACTCTCCTGTAAAATCTGTCCAAGGATTATTTCCATTAACATCCATTGCCAGATTTTCCTCAAGTAAGATTGGAACTCCCTGTTAGCCTCCTGCATGGGTATTTGAAGGCTTGCTTTTCTGCTTCTGGGAGTCCTGCAGCTATCCCTAGGAAGATAATCAGTGGTGAGTTAGCTTCAGGCATCTTCACACAGGAGGAACCAGCAGGCCCTTCACAGCCCAGCCAGATTTTCTGTAAATTTTCAGATCTCTTATCAGGAACATAAGGTTCATAAGGTGGGAGGACATGGTATCTCCTAGGTCAGGCTGTTGTGCAGTCATCCCATCATACTGAGGCATAAAAAGAGCTACATGCTCTTCACCTGGGAGGAGAAGTAGAACTGGCTCATCTCTCCTAAGGCCAATGCTAATCCTCTTCCTTTGCTAAATTGCTCAAGAATGATGCAAACTGCAAGAGACTGAAAAGGTCACCTTGCAAAGCCTCCTGTTAATGTTAGCCCAGTGAACAGTAAACCTGAGGCTAAGTACAGAGTAAATTCATGTCCTTAACAAACTGCCAAGTAACACTGTCAAAGGATCCACCAGGCAACTTTATATCTTCATCTAAACATAACGTTTTAACTGTTATAACTATTGCATGTGATTAATGAAGATACATTTTTTTCACCCTTGCTTCATATACCACTGTTTCCAAAGAGCTGTGCTCTGATTTTTGCTCTCTGGCAAATATGCAGCTACTTCACTGGGTATATCTGTACCTTAATTTTTTTTTTTAACTTTAAAATTGCTTCTGCAAGCATTTTGAAACAAGTAAAGGAAGCCAACATTATGATGTTGAAATTAATGTTTATCTTGTAGCCTGAGATGCTTGCCTTAAGAGTAAGTATGTCTCCAGCAAATTTCATTTGAACACGTGGATTTCTGTCCAAACCTAAGTGAGTCTGCAGCAACTGAAATAGGACTGTAAGGAATCCATAGCAGCAGCCTAGTGCAAAACTCATCAAAATAGGTTCCAGGTCAAGAACAATACTGAGACACTCTGGCAGGCATAAGGATAAAATAACTTGTGACTATTTTGTNACCTATCTAGAGATAGCTTCACCTAACCAAATATTAAAACCCTTGTGATATTGGACAGTTTGGACTTTTTTTTCAAGAATCTTGAAATAAACCATTCATTTTCATGGAAGAAAACACAGGGAAACTTGAATACATAACACTTGGAAATTCCACTTTTTTTATGTCATGATATCTGGGAATGAAGGGGGGAAAAAAAAGGGAAAATAAATTCCTGACTAAAGCTCTGAAGCCCTGAGCTGAAAAATACCAGGGGCACATGTGCAGAATTATTGTAGCACATGAATGTTCCTCAGGGGCTAAGCATGGTTTGCACAATCAGAATATGTCAGGCTCTAGTACCAAGCATATAAAAATGATATTTTGCAGAACAATTTTGTTTTGGAAGATGAACCCAGGTTTGCTTAAAGAAAAAATCTGCAACATGGAAATTCCTCCAAATTTTTACTTCTGGTTTAACTTCTTAGAAAAAAACCAACTAAACAACAAAAACAACAAAATCAACACATCCACACACACTCTTGCTTTTTTGTAATAGATTGCAATGTTGCAGTGTAAACATAGGTACATAATTGGCCTGAGGCAAACAACAGTACTACTATCATTAGGGAAAAAACTTTAGAGGTTTCCAGGTTTTCAGCCCAGCTGAGCTGACAGCAATTTCAGCTGAGTGGATCATGGAGAAAATGTGTTTCCCATACATATTGGGATGCACAGAATGTAACATGGCTTCTTCCTGATCAGTCCTCTATAAGTCAGTGCTAATTCAATATCATCCTACCATTCCTGTCTATTGTGAAAAACTCCATCTGCTCTGTGATATCTTGTTTTTCCTCACAATGCAGAAAAGGCACTGAGAGATGGGCGTTAGAATTCTACCTCATTTTATGCATGCTTTATTTGTAGACAGTGTTTTTTACTGGCCAGGTAGGCAGTCATGTAATTAATGACAAAGTTGCCCCTAGTCCAGACACACCAGCTCCCACTTAGGCTAAATTATTTTCATTAACTGACTGTTGTATGGAAGCTGTGATCCGTGGTTGCAATCCTTGCACAAAGCTTTTAAGACTGTAGTTACTGCTTAGTGATCTAGGCAATCATGAAAGCGTGGACTGGCAGAGGTTACAATTCTTCTTCTTCTAGAAAAATTCATTCATTTCTACAGCCGAGCTACTCCTGGAGGGAAGAACTGCCTGTTCTCTGCTATTATGAGCACTTTCTATGTTTTAATCTATGTTCTCTGCTGCACAGCTGGTAGGAACAGCAATGAGCCTAGAACTAAGGGACAGGGGAGGCTTTCAAGTGCCACTTCAGGAATCTAATTAGAATTTCCTAAAATTCAGTATCTAAGTGCGAGAGAAGATGAAGAAAGCCCAATGCCTTTTGAGTAGGCAAACTGTTACTATATATCAGTGGACTCTTCTAATGAAACAAATGCTTTTTGCTTTTCTCTCATTTCTTTCCATTATGTTACTTAGAAGGATTTTAACTATTAGCACTGCATTTCCTAGAATCTTTTCTCAAACTTTCTGCCAACTGTAGACTAACCCAGCTTCAGTTCTTGACAAGTTTTAATGAATACAGACACATTGCAAAAAATGAAGGTCCAGGGCTACATTTTTGAAGTCCCACAGGTATAAAACTTAAATTTAAAGGTAAGACTGTGCTGTTAAAAACCAAATGTCATATTCTTCAGTGGACAAAATTGAGGTAAATTTTTGATATATTAATATCTGCAATCTAAACACCTACAAGTCCAGTAGTCACTTCAGGCTTCTGTTCTGATTAGCTTAGGAATTTTTTTGACATCTACCTTTAAATGGTTGAATCGCACCACTGAAATCTCTTTGTTTCTCTACTGTAGAGAGAGGCTAGATAATTAGATCAGAATTCCATTCTCTAGAATCACAAAAGAAAAATACTGTTCTAAATAGTGGGCGCAAGGTAGGATCAGCAAAAACTATGCTTGCTAGTCAGGAGTAGTTAATAAATTCAGCATATGCTTTCTGAACAGACTAATAATAATGAAAGAAAAGAAAAAAAAATCAGAGAAAGAATCACATCCAAACAAAAATGATTTCAAGATTTAAGGTATAAACTATTCCTTTTTGAAGTATGTAAAGGATATGCCTCCAGCAAGGGATACACCTTCAACAGATTCTCTAAGTGGTTCAAAAACCTGTAACATCATTATCTTAGAATGATATATGAAAGGAAAGATTCCACAGATTAAGACATAAAGATATTATGCATTAAAAATCTTTTGCTTTTTTATGCTTTTGTACATTGTATATGGAAATATAAAATACTGGAGCTTTATATAAGAGTAAACTTGTGAGTGTAGGGAGAGTATTTAATTTATATAAGACAGTTATAATTTTAGTGGCTCTACTAAATTAATTGGATTTTGCAATAGCATGTGTTTATAAATGATTTTAAAAGTTAATATATAGTAGCACTGAAGAAATTTATGTAAACAACTGCAGAATATTTCAGAACATATATACTCATTTTTAGCAACTAAAATTCAACAATTGCATCAGTGTGTGCTGGGGACTGCCTGGCACATTGTCCATAAGCCAGCAATGTGCCTTTTTTTTGAAGAAGGTAATGGTATCTGTGCTACATTAGGAGTAAATTTCACCATCAGGTTGAGTAGGGGGAGTGATTCTTTCCCTCTCTCCAGCACTGGTGAGGTCACACCCTGTGTCTCACTCTGAGCTGTCCCCTCTGAACATCAGAACTTTTCTTACTGTAAGGATGACTAAGAACTGCAACAGAATACCCAAGAAGGCTGTGATGTTTCCATCCTTGGAGATATTCAAAAGCTTTCTCAATATGATCTTGGGCAACTGGCTATAGGTGGCTCTCCTGAAGCAGAGCATTTGAAGCCGATGACCTCCAGAGGTGCCTTCCAACCTCTGTGCTCTGTGAGTCTATGTACTAAAATTCAGTGGTGTCATATGCCTTCACACTACTGCAGTCCTTCAGCTAAAATATCTGAAGTTTTTTTATTCATACATTTTCTTTTATGTTATTATGTAGGGTAATTCTGTACTATTCTATTTTTCTGAATTGAAAGCTAATACCGAAAGAGGAATACAAAAATGTACATCAACATAAAGTGCATCTGGAAACTGACTCTCCCACTGAGAACTAATTGAGTTAACTCGATTAAACTAAACTAAACTTTTGGAAAGAACGTTAGCTGAGATAAGCTAAAGCTAGTGGAACAATGCCACCATCCCATCTGACCCAGCTTGTCATGCAGGAGATTACTGTGGCTAAACAGAGCAGCTGACAGGAGAAAATCTCAGGGACAGGAAGGGAGCATGAATCATCACTCTGTATGCTTATTGTAGCTTTGTGCTAAGAATGTGTTTGCAAATGCTAATAAATTTGCAGCAGAGTAGGAACATGTCATACCTAAGTCCATCCTTTCTGATGAGGAGCATGAAAAGGTCTAACTGTTCCTTCATCTCTACTAAACTTAAGAAAATGTTAGAATCTGAATTCTGATTGACTTATATTTTTTTTTTCTTTAGAAACTGAATTATGTACTTCTCACTGGTTGTCTCCAATCATAAACTCTGTGTTAGGAAATTGCAAAATTTCTGAGGAAAGACTGTTTTTACGATTAGTTAGGTTTCCCTGTCTTTGCCTGCTGATCCAGCAATGTTCCTCCTTTTCAGGTCTCGGAAGTAGTTGTTTTGGCTATTCTTAGTTTCTTCTTCATACATCTAAATATTCACATTTTTCTAAGACACCATACCAGACATTTTCTTTTTTCCATTATGAACCTCATTAATTATTTTGGCATGTAATTTCAGTACAGATCCCATGGAGGGAAAAGCAATAGGGAACAATATGCTGTGCTTTTAGTATACAGTCAGGCAAGAACTGGGAAGAAGGATTTGTATTAGCTGATTTAGCAGCATGTACTCAAGTGAAAATACAAATTCAAACACATCCTACCTAATTTTAGGGTCTTTAGTGAGAAGACTTTAGTCCTGCACCGTCACTGACTGCAAAGAGAACCAAGGAAGTCATGGCAGTTAACTCAGGTGGCTTGGGCAGGTGTTTAAATAGAATAAGTAAAATAAGTCTTCTGGGTTATCTTTACCATGTGTGCCAGACTCTGACCTAGCAAAGCATCCTGGGGGATCCCGTCTCTCCACTACTCACTGAGGAAAGCTTCCAGCAGATAGCCTACTGCCTACAATACTGCTAACCACCCAAATTATGCCAGACACAGTTATTTAGGTACTGAGGCACTAGAAATGGCATGTCTGCAACTGACTGGAAAACCCGTTATCATATAACTAAAACATTATTGTATAGCTAAAGACAAGGATAATTAAGGGTACACTTTTGCAAATCTGGGATGCCCTAGCTTTCTGCTATTTCAGACTACTATTGGATGACTTTATTTTGTGGATATAAACACAAAATATTGATATGTGCAAAAAAGACAAAAAACCCAGGAATTTTAAATAGTATCTCACACAGGTGACAAAAAAGGAGTACTTCTTTACCATAGGGGATACAAAGCTTTAGAGGATTGCTGTAAACACTGTCTCTATTCATCCCTCCTTGAAAAGCAAGTACGTGCACACATAAAAAACATCCATAAAATAAAGACAGAACATAAAAGTAACAGTCCTGCTGGGTTAGGAGGAAGGTCTATCTAAACTATTTTCCTACCTCTTACAGTGGCCAATACAGACATAAAAGAAATAATAATGAATAAGAATTACAGTGGTACTTTGCTGGAATACTTGCTTGCCTTTCAATAATTTGCAATTCACAAAGGTGATAACTTTGTAATGAATGGGTTTCCTTTTCACAGACTCCTCTCTTAAGCTTCTATTTCTTCCTGTATTCAGTGGTGAGTATCATTAATGATGAAAAATATTAGGAGAGCCTAATTATAAGCACTGCTTTTATGTTTCTCTACACAGATAATTGTTATTAGTCAAAACTCCTTTAAAAATAGGTATAATGCCAATGAAGTTATGCTTTCTCAATACAAACACAGCACATAAAAGAGATGTATAGAGGGAAAAACAAATTTGTATGTTAGTAATGATATGGAGGCAGGTACTTTTTACCTTGATATAACTCCAGTGCCAAAACTGCTGAACTACTGATTAAGCAACCTAGTTAATTGTTTAATTCTCACTTTGCTTACTTTGATGCAGTCTGCTCTAAATGGCACTGACTACTTCCAAAGCTCAACCTTTCTTTGCAAGTACTCTAAAGTATTGTAGAAATGAAATTGAACATGTATAGCATATTTGAATGTATTCAAACAACTTAATTATTTCCTTGTATCACAATGCCATGATTTTTCATGCATGTCTAACAGAAAAGCTCAGTTTTACATGTCATAAAAGGATTTGCAAAAAGATCACTTCTAAAAGTCATACAGAACTGCAAAGTGCTCATTTTTCCTATGCCCTGTGAGATACAGACTACCCATGTGACCAATATGTCCTCTGAGAGATTTCTTTTCTTTTTTTTTCTTTAAGAGAAAGTGGACGGCATGTGGTGTGGCTTATTGCACCTCTTCCATCCCTACAAGCCTTGGGGAGAGACAGAGAAAGGTCTTCTTTCCCTAGGTCTTTCTCTCAGCCCAGCCTCCACTGTGCCATTCATGCTGTTCTCCCCTTTTCTTGTTGCATGGCCACTGATGACTGTGCTGGGGCTGCTGCAGAGAAAGCAGGTGTCCTGAGTGAAGGCAGCTCCTAGGGGAGTTACGGGAAATGATCATGGCGAAATGAGATCTATTTGTGAGGGAAATGTTTGTCTGTGCTGTGGAAGAGGATCATCTGCCTAACTAGGAGGTAGAACAGGAGAATAGAGTAGCTCTGCTTCATATGCCCAGTAAAAAAAAAGAAGGTAGGAGAGTAAAGTGATGTTAAAAAGTCTAAAGAAGGGGAGTAAAAGAGATTTCTTTCAGCAAGCTACAGGACTGTGGAAACCATGTTAATTGTTCCTAGCCCTGTAGTTGTACCTTCATTTCCAGGAAACTCTTCTAACTTTTTCAGATTCCCTATCTCCTTCATGACCTGCTAAAAAACATCTCCAGACCTTGGCAAACCTCTCCCTTCTATTATCAACCTCTAAAAATACTACTAGACCCCAGTTTCTCCTTAAATTCATTTTGCTGTCACCTCAAAACCAAATTTTGCCTGCACTACTAAAAAAGCTTTGAACTATTTCTCAGTGTACCCTAGAGCGAATCAGTTGGGCAACCAACCAAGCAGTCAGATTTCTTCTCCTCACCAAGAGCCTGTAATGAAGAGATGCAAAGGAGGAAAATCAGTCATACCCTTCCTGTCTAAACAATTTCTGACAGCTCATTATAATTATTGAATGTCAACAGTGAATTCAGCCATATGCAAATATGTGGACGGAGATAGTTCCTGCACAACACTCAGCTGATTCAGAGACATAATGAAGCCTCAAAAAAATGGACATAGGTTAAAGAATTTGCACAAATATGTATGAATGCACTAATATACAAGAATGCACAATATACCAATATACACAGCCAGTACCTCAAAATTAATTTTTAAAATATTAAGTTTGCCAATGGCCCTTATGAGACTTTACACTGTGTCCCTTCTGAATGAGGGTACAATATAGTACTAGACCAAAATGAGAGCACAGTATCAGTTTGTCTATGACAACAAAATAAAATGCTTCAGAACCTTTGTCATTGTCAGCATTTCTGCCAAAAACTGAGAAGGTTTTTGTAAAGAAAAGATGTTTAACAGAAGTGCATGATGCAAAACAAAACATCTTTGTCATATATTTATATCAGATCTGTCATAATGCAAGTAAAACTCTATAACAGTGTGGATAGCAGTGGTTTTAATTATGTACTTACATATTAGTCCTTACTTTTCTCATACATGACACTTTTCCCCAAATTTTCCAGTTTTGCTTTCAACATCTACATAGCAACATCAGTGTTTACAGTAATTTAAAATTTATATTTTTTTAGTAATTGGAGTTCTTGCCTTGTTATTACTCTAAGGTGCTGTTAACATTAGAAGTGTCCTTTATCCACTTTATTCAAGTAGTCTTTATTTATAAAAAAAGATGGTCCAAACATTTCCTGAAAATCAGCTTCTACTGCATTTTCTTGGGTAGAGAGTGAACTGAAGGAGGTACCTAGAAAGGAAGATGAGGACAAACATCTTGTTAGCTGAAACAGAGGCTTAAAAATCTTTAAATCTAAAAGACCAAAGGAGGCTATGTATCTGTCTGAAACTCTGCATATTCAGGGCTTCAGTCACATACTTCTGAAGCCAGTACTGAAAGTCTGAAACATTCCTCATGTTTACATAAATAAGTATTTCTCTTTTCACTCCAGAGGAGTGATTTCCTTATGAAATATTTGTACGTTCTAGAGCAATGGCACAAGCTACCTCTTTGCCCTTCAGATTACTTCAGTGTCCTCAAAGCTCCTCTTAATACTGAATATGAGCTATAAAAACTTCGTTCCTATTTTTGTGACTGTTATTTTTTCATTAGTGACTTGAGAGTGATGGGGCTTCAGTGATGAGATCTATCCAGGCACTTGAGAAATTTTCCCTATCTGGCGTTTTGCATTGACACATTTGTCAAAAGGTTTAGGAACAGGGATTTCTTTTTGTCAGCTTTGTGCTTTTTTATAGTCCAAACAGCAAAGCAGCCATGTTTGACACAAGTAGTTAAACGGTTTAGCCCCTTTCGAAAGATTTTTGCTTGCAATTTAAAATAGGTGGGGCTTCCCAGACACTAAGCAGGTTAGAAAAACTCTCCTGAATGAAGGTTGTTGAACTCTGTAATAACAGTTCACAGCTTGCTTGGACTCACCCACGCAGCATGTGCAAGGCATGGACATGTCATAAGAAATTTGTAGTAGTGTCTTTTTAGGGCATTCATAAATTTTGACCTTACTCTTATACAGTAACCACGAAGTTCTTCTTCATCTGGTTAACTACAAGGAGAGAAGTTTACAGGAAAGTCTTCATGTCCCTTTCTTACAAAACCTGTAGGCAGCCGTACTGCTGCAGTGTTGTTCCATCCATCCCGTCCTTGGTAGCCCATCGCAGAACACAGGCCAGCTTTATTTGAGTGAAACTTTTTTAAGTTTTAAGGTTTCAAGCTATTTTTAGCTGCTCTGTTAAGTAAACAACCCCTCAAATATATTCCAATATCAGGCAATTGGTGTTATTTGTTGTTGTTTCTCTTCATGTAAGAACCTGACCCATGGGAATTTGTGAAAACACAGGGTCAAGAAAGAAAGGGCAGTAATTGAAGGTGGCAGATTTGGTTCATTAAGTATTTATTTATTCTCTGTATGCTGGTGTTTGTCAGCATCTTCACCATATCCGTTCCCTTTCTAATTTAATGTCGGTTCCCATCAGTGCTTTTCCTTTTCTTACTGAAGAATAAATAGACTGACAGGGTACAATGGTAACAGAGCTGATCCTGCAATCTAAAAGACGGCAGTAAATGTTTTTGTAGCTATTTTTAAATGTAAACTCCTGAAAAATTTATCTTTACAAAAAGATAATTCCTTTTTTTCAATGCCTTTCTAGAAATGGAAGCAGTGATTATATCACATATACACCATATTTTGAAATCAAACTTTTTATATCAATTTTGACTTAATATAATTTATAACACCAAATTAAGACATAGAAACAAAAGATTAGTCTACAGAACAGAAGTAAGAGAAATAAACAAAGAGCATGTAACAGTATCTAGGTAGCCAATGTAAGCTTTAAGTGTTATTTCAGGGCCAAATGGTTAAATACAATACAGATACCCCTAAACTTCCATCCATTTATATATTTAAGATGATCATTACCCCGTCTGACTTCACTGGCAACATTTCTACTTCCTGCTGAGATGTGACTATTAACCTCTACATGTCTTCCTTGTCTAAATGAAAAGTTATCTAGTTGAATTCCCTGCTCTTTAGGAAAAAAAATTCAGGGGAAAATGAAATTTTTTAAAAAAAGATCTAACATATTGTAAATTCAACTAAAAAACTCTACAGATAAAATGAACAATAATCTCACAATTAAAGATTAGTGCAAAACTCTAAAATAAATGGATATTAAACTAAGAAGCTTTTTAAAAGAAAGAGTTTAAATTGGAGGTATATTTTGATTGTAATTATAGCTTCCATATTTCTGCTACAATGAGCCATACAGAGTAAGGTCTTTCTGAAAAAGTACACATTTCTAGTACAAATACTGAGAAATGTGGTCATTGAGAATGGTTGTTCCTCTACACAAAGTAAATGGAATAATAATGAAGGGAGAACAAGGAAAAATTAATTGAAACCTACGCCAAATATTTGTAAAATTTTCTCTCTAATAATTTTCTCCATTTTATTTAGCTTTGCAAACATTACTTAAGACAGGATGCTATGAATTTAAATATGGAGAAATTACTAGGACTGAAACTTCAGTGTAGGCAATTATAAAAGTAATACTATTACTATTTTTGCAAGACACTGATAATTAATAATTATACCTAAATAAAATCCTGTGTTTTAAATCTCAAACTCAGAGTACACTTTTACTCAATCTTTTAAGTAGATTATATACATCCATAGGGAATTTCTAGTTCTATTCCTTTTGAAGGAGGAAATTTGAGGTAAAAAAAAGGAATTTTCTTTAATATATATTTCAAGGGAAAGCTAATGTTTAATTCATCTTTGGACCACATCTTCAAGTGCCTTTTTGTTCCATTAAAGCAATTGTTTGTTATGAAGAAGATCTTGAGCAAAAAGACATTTTCCTCAAGTTGCAGACTCCCCTTTACTAACCTATAAATGTCAAATAAAAAATGGTGTAGAACATTTTTCATTTGTTCCAAGGCTCAATGCCTTTAAAGTTAATTTTGGCAGATTACAAAATTCTCAAATGGGCCTCAGAAGTCAGCATACAAATGTTTATCCGCAGTATTTTTTTAATTTGGATTAATTGCTTTTGAAGATAAAATACACTCCAACTGTGAGTTGCATAACATTTCTCCTTCTTTTTAGAAAATCTTAGTCACTTGTTTCAATTATCAGCTGGGGCTACTCAGGATTCTTTCCTTCTGGTTCTGGTTTTCTTCTGCCTGAGCTTAATATTGGGCAAACAGAATTATATGTGCATGTCTCTTTTGTAGATCAATTTAATTCTGTCCAAAATTAAATACCAACCTTTCTGCTAAGCTAAAATTCTCATAGATTTGTTTGGTGAGTTGAGCTTATCAAGAGCATAGGGGGAGAAAATAAAATGTAATAGCTTCTGGGACAAGCTAAGGGTAAGAGCTCACTCACCAGTTACCATCATGGACAAAATAGACTTGACTTGAGGAAATTAATTTAATTTATTGCTACTTAATAACAGATCAGGATAGTGACAAATAAAAACAAAACTAAACCCACTTTAATTTCACCTCCCTCTTCTTCCCATGTTAAGCTTTATTCTCAGCTCTTCTACCTCCTTCCTACAGCAGGATGGGGAATGAGAGTTAGGGTCAGTCCATAACTCTTTGTTTCTGCCACTGTTTCCTGACACTCATCCCCTGCTCCAGCATGAGATCCCTCCTGTTGGATACAGTCTTCCAAGAACTGTTCCAATGTGAGTTTTTCCCACAGGACTTTGCTTCAAGGGTTGCTCCAGTGTTAGTTCTCTAAGTGGACTGCAGTTGTTAGGGAAAAGACTGCTCCAGCATGGGTCCCTCATGGGCCTCCATTCCTGCCAGCAATCTGCTCCAGTGCAGACTCTTCCTGGTCTGCAGTTCCCTTCAGTGTTATCCACTTGCTTTGGCATGAAGTTCTTCTTGGTCAACAGGGTGGTTGTCTACTCCACGGCGGTCCTTCTTAGGCAGAATTGGGATAACCTGCTTCACCATGACCTTCTCTGAGGGCTACAGAGGAATCTCTGCTGCAGCACCTGGACCACCTCCTGCTTGATGTCTGTAGTGTGCTATGAACCACCACTTACATGGAATGTAGCAGCTGTGTGCGAGAATTCCTTCCCACTGCAGGGATCTGTTCAGCCTGGAGGACAGAAGGCTCAGGAGGACCTTAGCAACACTGATAAATACCTGACAGAAGAGTGTAAAGAAAACGGAGACAGGTTGTGCTTAGAGGTATCCAGTAAGAGGACAAGAGAATATGGGCCCAAACTGAATTACAGGAAATTCCATCTAAACATATGTCATCTGAAAAAAAATTAAAAAAAAAAAAAAAGAGAAATCAGGCAGAATCCAAGACAACCCTTAGAGACAAAAAAGTCAGACTTCCAAAGAAAAGTACAAATAGATAGCCTCAAAGATACCTAGCCAAAAGGTCACTGCTGGTGAAACTAACAGTGCAGTTTCCCAGTATTTTAACTTTTTCCATCTGTATGTCTCCTGTGATGTATTTAGAAAAAAACCCTTTGGAGCAAGGGTGACCTCTCTGCTTTGACTTCATGCAACGCTGACGACACCCATTTCCCAACAGTCCATTTTCTGCAGAGCTTCATGCTTCAGAGGAACCACTATTATTTTAAATATAATGCTGCTTATTTTATTGCAGTTTTGAACAGCACAGAAAATTAGTGTGTAAGCCCAGAAGTGGGTCAGAACTGATCATGTATTAAAAGAAAAAGTGAGGAAGGAAAAAAAAAAGATACAGAGATTTAAATAAAATTCAAGTTATTTATTGATGCCTTTCATATTTATATACTTATTTTTAAAATATTTATAAATATAATAAGTATATAAAATAAATATAAATACTGATTTTTTGAAGGGAGTACTAATATTTGAATGAAGAAAAATGAATAACAAGATAAACAAAAGACATACTTTACCCATGAGGACCAATTTATTTGATTGTGGAAATTCCTATGCTATTTTCAAGTCATTGTGTGCACAAATAAAAAGAAGCAGTAAAAAAAATTTTCTAATCTGTTAAGGTAATCATATGCTCATAGAGATATAAGACAATTCAGATGGGCAGGAGCTTGGGAAGGTTTTAGTCCAATGTGCTGCTCAGAGCATGACCAAATCTGGTGTAAAATAAGGATGCCTAAGGTTGTGTCCAGTTAGGTCTTGGAAACAAGTGAGGACTGAAACAGTACATCCT
>VYXC01000685.1:311889-377946 GCA_013397175.1 Platysteira castanea
AGGGGGAAAAAAAAAAAAGATACAGAGATTTAAATAAAATTCAAGTTATTTATTGATGCCTTTCATATTTATATACTTATTTTTAAAATATTTATAAATATAATAAGTATATAAAATAAATATAAATACTGATTTTTTGAAGGGAGTACTAATATTTGAATGAAGAAAAATGAATAACAAGATAAACAAAAGACATACTTTACCCATGAGGACCAATTTATTTGATTGTGGAAATTCCTATGCTATTTTCAAGTCATTGTGTGCACAAATAGAAAGAAGCAGTAAAAGATTTTTTTTCGAATCTGTTAAGGTAATCATATGCTCATAGAGATATAAGACAATTCAGGTGCGCAGGAGCTTGGGAAGGTTTTAGTCCAATGTGCTGCTCAGAGCATGACCAAATCTGGTGTAAAATAAGGATGCCTAAGGTTGTGTCCAGTTAGGTCTTGGAAACAAGTGAGGACTGAAACAGTACATCCTGCCTGGGCAAACTATCCCATTACTTGACTGTCCACAAGGGAAAAGAAAATCTCTCTGAATTTCCCTTGTTTAATTCATGTGTATGTTCTCTTGTCCTCCAGCCACCCACTGCTGTGAAGAGCCTGGTTCTGCATCCTTGCTGACCTCCCCACAGCTATGGGTGCTGCTCTAGGTCCCCCACAGTGACCTCTTCTCCAGGCTGAAAAATCCTTGGTGCCTCAGTCTCTCCTCAGAGGACCAGTACTCCAGCTCTGGATCATCCTAATGGCTTTCCCCTGGGCCCATTCCAGTAACAATGACTTAAATGTCTGACAACCATAATAAAAAGTTTATCAAGTCCTTTCTATCAGTCAAAATGAAATATGATATTCAGTAGAAAGCACTCTAAAATATAAAAGAAAAAGATAAATCTCAATTTTACAACAGAAGAAAAAGTTTGGGGACCAAGATGACTTATCCTTCTATAATCAAGATAAAAGCTGTGCTGTATATTGTAGAACATATATTTGAGATACTAGAATTACGTTCTTAAACGAAAGTATATATTACTATACTGTTCATATTAATGGAATATCATTTGTGGTGAGTGCAACAGAGCAGGGGACAGATGACTCTTGACACCAGTAATGGTTTTTGATAGGTGAGCTTAAAAACACTGATTTTCCTCCAAACTTCTGAAGATGAAATCAGAGTCTTCTCCTTCTGATATTGGACAAAACAGTGGCTAAAAAAGATCTGGTCTTAGGAAAGTGGCACACAAGAAATTGATCTTTGTGCTTCAGAACAGTTCTTCATTCCTAGCTCTGCATGTTCCTTTTCTGTTTCTAGCCTCTGTTTCTAAGGAGTTAGCTATTTTTAGAGCATCAGTCCCTGTGCTTCATATGTCCAGTTAAAATATCTGAAATATTATCACATATCACTACCAGAAGACTGTGAAAAGTCCTGGTTTCTGAAAGTTTAGTGTCAAACTTTCAGACTAAATTTACTTCTATCTATCCTCTACAAAGGAAGTCTAAGCTAAAAACTTACCACATGCATAGATTTTATGGAGAATTTAGTGTCAATGCAAGTTCATAGCACCTGCCTCCATCCCTCTGCACATCCTCCACTTGTTTGTCTCCCTTAGTAGTTCCTGCACTGGTTCAGAAAACCGTTTGAGTTGGGAAAAGAATATATATATAACTTTAATTTACAACATAGCTAAAGGTAGTGCAAATCAGGTGAATAAAATGATTGGTGTAAGGTGGAAATGACAAGAAGCTTAAGTTAATATTTTCAGGGTGCAGTGTCACATAGCAGGCATAGAAGATAACTCATAGACAGCCTAATTTGGAATTGTGGAATTTAACCTCCATCTGGGAAAAGAAATTTTTTCAAAAAATAATGAATAACAAACCATAGAACTATGGTTAACTAGGGTTAATATTTACTGAAGTCAAATATTTGAAATGCCAGTTGATAAGATTAATCAGTTTCAGTTTTTCTTTCCTTTTTCTTGGGAAGTGAGAAGAAAGAATTTTAATACAGTGTTTTAGAGTATTTTATATAATCTGGAATATATATTTCTATGAGGTTGAGGTATTTGCCTTCATTATTAGTGTCACATTTTTATTTGATTTCCTTTCTTATTAATGTAAGAAATCCTGAGAATTATTTCCAGTTCCCTCCATCAGGTAAGGAAAAAATATGGTTTATTGCTGTTCTGGAATTTTAAATCTAAAATTAGAAGAGACTTGTAAAAATTAATTTTTACTTGGTTTTTTTAAGTCCTTTTCTATTGTTTCTATTCCTCCAGGCAGAGGACAGTTTATTTTATGCAATGTATTTTTTAAACTCTGGTGTTGCTTTTGCCAGAAAATTTGAAACAGAATTTGAAACAAAAAAGAAAAATTTATATTGTAATATAAATTAGATCTGGTATTTATGTCTCAAAATTATACCTCAGTAAATTCAGTGGGTTATTTAAAAGAGAAAAATTTGCAGATTAGATTAGTTCAGAAACATTTATAATATCCTTATGACAAGTTCCAGATGGTATCTTAGAGGTCTAAAGTAAGGCTTAGGTGGAATGGAAACAACTAGCTCTAATATTATGACCTAAATTCCTGATTCAGATTCTGACTATTCCCACAATTTTTATTAATGTAACACTTCGCCAGCACTCCTAGAGCTGCTCAGAAGTGATACTGTGAGTCTTGATGAAGGTGAGTGTGTTGTCATTGACATCCTGGCATAATCCTAAAATGACTCTGAAATTTATTCATCCTGTCCAAGAAACTCACTGTTGTAATAATTTTCAATGAATTCCTTCTATTTGTCTAAATATTTGAACTCAAAGAAAATACAGTGTGGTTAGTTTCTTTCCTGCACACCTGGGCTTAGTCTCCCTTTCTATTACTGCCTAATGGGTGAAATATTTGTCAGGCAAATTATTGCTTTCCATTACCAAGGAGATTCAAATTTTCTGAGCTCTAATCTCCAAAAAAGCCTCAGTAACTAAATCAAAGCTAAGCTTGAAAATCAGAAGTGAACTGCATAGCCTTCTGAAGTTGCTTCACTGTGCTGTGAAAAGTTCTTTACTATGCAGTAAAGAAGTCAAGGGTTTGGAGTAATAAAATTAAATAGGCGAAACATAGACACAGTGGCTACTAAAGTATGCAGGAAATAATCTTTGGTTTTCCAGCAAACCCACACCGGACTGGGGATGAGATTGTTTTGTTTTTTTTTACTTCCTAAATCTGTATTTTACCCTCTCTTCCCTCAAAAAAACCCACAAACAAGCAAACAAATCAACAAAAGAACAACAACAACAAAAGCCCTAAACCAAACAACCAAATCAAAGTCTGAGATTTCTCAGTCACTGAAACTACAGAGTAATGTTCTTTCTCGTTCCCTGCCTGAGCTGGTAAATCTGTACCTATTTACTAAAGAGCACAACATCTCCCAGAGAGGAACAACAAATTACATTTCCTCTGCCTTGTTGCCAGAATAACCTCTCAGTTAAGGTGTTTTCCTGAAAGACAGGAGAATTCAGTTTCTGTTACCCCATAGTTACATTGAGAGTTTAGTTTGGGTCTCTTGTTTGCTGGGCTGAGAGGAGAAGTGTGAACATTAAGTTATTGTACAAAGGTAAATAAATGGAGGTTTTTCCCCAGAATTTTACACTGTTCTGATATAAGGTTGCAGGCAGAAGCCCAAGGTGTACCTGACAGAAGAGGTGATGAGAAATTGCTGAGCGTAGTATGAGAAAAGACTGAAGATGCCCAAAAATAGAGACAGAAACCAGCAGAAGTTACAAATAGTGCTGTGAGACTTTGACATGTTACAGTTCATGTGGAGGCATGCAAGAGTTGGCTGATCTTCAAGGGGCACATAGGGGACTTTTGGGGAAAAGAATCTCACCAGGACAGGGAAAATCAGTAACATTGCTTCTAGGGAGACAGGAGGGAAGAATCATCTGGGTCTTTCAAGCTTATAGATTCAGTTGTTCTTAACAAGTGTCCTTGTTCTCCCGCGAGATTTGTACATTCCTTAGGTGAGTGAGCAAAACCAAGTTCTTGTGTTATGTTTTTCAAGTAGACATTTTGCTAAATGTCATAAAAGCCATAAAACTTCAGTATCATAAGTCAGCATCGAAAGCATTCTGAAATAAAGCTCCTTTCATTCAGAAATACTGCGGAACCTAAATTTTTCTGTGAATTGTATAATCAACCGGGAACCCTAGTTTAGAGATCTTTAGGGAATCTGGGTTTAGAACTATCTGTTTATGCACTTTAGATGTTTTAAATTTAACCTTAAGCTCATACATCTTTTGCATATTGAATTCCCAATGAGAGAATACCTGTGTGCTTTGTATTTTTAAGTTTTCCTAAATAGAACAATAAATAGCTAAACAAGTATTCTACTTTGTTAAATATTTATCAATACTTTTAGTGGTTTTGTTAGCTGGGGTTTTAGTGCTTCTCATTTTCTTTTACTTAGTTTTACTTACAGTTATATTTTTTTTTGTAAATGCTTTTGTCTTTCTCTTCCTCTTTTTTATGTTTAAGACTTTTTTGTCAGCTTTTTTTTACCTGTTTATGAAAGTAAATACTTAAGGAGATAGAACATCTGTTTTGTACTAGATAATTCTGTTTTAGTGCCTGACAGCCTCAGCAGTATGGTTTAGAAATGTTATATTGGCACATTCTTCACTTGAATTGAACATGGTAGATCAAAGAGAAAGAATAACTGCAAATTACAACTTCCTAATCTCCAGGTATTTCACCCCAGTGCAAAATAAGGACACTAGATGCAAGCTGTAACTCATTCTTTTGGAGAACTTAACACAGCAATTTTCTAGCCTGCCTTCCTTCATGCTTTTATTAGGATGTTCATATCTCATGTAATGTTTCTTTGAAAGTCACTCTGCTTTCTTCTAATCCTTGAGCACATGCGGACATACTATGCAGGAGAAGGGAGTGTGAATTCTGCCCAGGTTTTTTTGGTAAAAGTTATGTATTTCACTAAATGCTTTGTATTAAGAGAAAATATCAGAAACCATTTAAAATATATTTAAATTTGTCAGTGTATTTGACAGTTGTATGTATGGATTTGACAGAGAAAAAGTAGATTGTACTTTTTTAGAAAAAAAATCTTTTTTATGCATTAAGATGATCTGGAAAGAGAAATTGTAACAAAAAAAAAAAGAGGAAAAAGAAAAAGCAAAAAGCAAAATATGATTTGAAACCAGATGAATAAAGAAATAAATTATCGGTAAAAAATATAAATAAATAAATTATGGATAAATAGTATGAAATGCTATATAGATCTGGTTTATACTCCTAAATTCTTTGTCATTATGTTACATTAAAAACTTGTAAATGCAAAAGGTTAACAATGGCTATGAGGGGAAATTAACCTACAGATTGTATGTTACTTAAACAATGGTCTATATATAGTCCTGTCCTTTTTAATTAAATACTGTGGTTTATATCAAGCAGAAAGTCTTATATCGAGAAAGAAGGCTGCAGTTACATGATTTAAGAAACAATGACAGAATTTTTTCTCCTGACAACACAAAAATATTGATCAACCCTGATCACTGTGATCAAAGAAACATTTTTCCACAACATGTCTCTTAAAAGTTGGGAATATGAAAGTGTTTTCACAAAAATTAGTAAAAGAAAGAGAATAGTAGACTATTGTAGAGTGAAGGAATTCACCCAAGTGGTGGTCTGGATAGTTGGTAAGGTATGACAATGTCATGTTGTTAAAACACTTTGTAGTGTCCAGGCCTGTTCCTAAGGCTACTCTTTAACACATATTTCTCTCTCTATAAATACAATAAAGAGTACTGGAGATAACCACACAACTCCTACAAAAGCAAGCTACCAGAGTCATTCCCTCAATTTATTTCCCTGCCTTAAATATTCCTTAATTACTTTATTAAAAAAAAAAATCTTTTTGTTAATCTCTGCAGAATGGATGAGTTTGCTTTGTGGTCATAGAAACAATCACCTCCTCCTCCTACTTCAATGTCATTTTAGAAGGTTTGTTTAGTTGCCCTAGGCTTTTATGAATTGAACCCAGATGTATTTTCTCTTTGGAGCTGTTGAACACCCTGAAGTAAATGTGTCCCTTGTGCAATAATTGAGTGAAAAAAATGTTTTACTTCTATGTTGATACCTTTCGGGGCTTTTTATACATTAGTTGCAAAGGCAGCTTTATTTAGATACTAAAATGCTTTTCCATAATAAAAAGAAAAACAGAAACAAACAAACCAAAGAAAAAAGACAAAACCAGAACCCCCCAAAGCCATAAAAATACCAAGCTAACTAGTTAAAATATAGCGTGGCTTGGGGCATTTCAAGCTCAGATGACCAAAATAGACATAACTTAAAAGAGACTCGTCAGTGTTGCCACACACGCTGCCAATCAGCCAAAGCCTGGAAACAGCCACCTGGCTGCACTCAGCTCTCCAGGAGACGGACGAGTGCACCGCAAGAGTGAATGACAGTGCCCACTACTCCCTAATTACAAAGCAAATCTATTTGTTGCTTTTGGCTTCTGGCAGGATGTTGCTCTGCTCAACAGATTTTGTGTATCCCCCTTCTACAAGACACCTGCATTCTCCAGACAGGTGTTTTTGCCACCCTGGCCTTGTTTTTGGCCTATGTCTCACCTGGTGGAAAGAACTGTATGGACCTGATTTAGGCTCTAGCATTCTGTTCCTTACCACAGCAGCAGACTTTGCATGTGCGTTTGTCTGACCCTAAAAATCTGAATGCTTGGAAATCAGTTCGCGATCTCAGGACATTAAGTACCAAAACCTTGATGCACCTTTTCTCATTTCATTTTACAGTTTGCCTAGCTTTTTCTGTCAGTGGCTCTTCTTAATGCAGAGAAAGAAATCCCTTTAACTTGGAAATTCTTATTAAATATAATATGAAATATTAAGCCCATTTCTATGATGCACTCTAACAGATAAAACTTCTATCTTTGTGCAGCCTAACATCTTGATTTTTGTTTGCTTTCCTGTTACTCATCATGTTGTTTTAACTTCAGGAAAAATCAAAACTAAACCCAGAAACAAGCAAGCAAACAAACGAAGAAAGGTAAAAAACAGTCAGACCTATCACAGGGCTTCTTTTTGCAGATGATTTTCTGGTAAGAACAGTGGCCATAATCACACAGATAATAAATTTGGTTTGGCTCTGATTTCAGCTAACAGAATCTGACAACCTTTTGCAGAGTCTCTTGTTCTTAACTGTGCTACAGCAATGACTCTATTTTTATTATATTAGACATGATACTGATATATTTTAAACAGCCTAGTAATTACAGTAATGCCCTTAGGCCACTGCTAATATCAACTTCAGTTTTCATCTAAGTTCACTTGAGTGTATATGTGCATGTGAAAAGGAAAACAAATGGAATCTTCAGAAGTTTTTCAGTTTTAAACCACTTCAAAATAATAATTCATATACCCATCCTTGGAATAATATTGCCAAGCTGGCAATAATCAAACACTATTTAATCATAACTGCTTCTCAACAGATAAATTAAAATTAATTATCTTAATTCCTCAATGTGCTCATATGCTTGTTGTTGGTTTTTGTTTTTTTTTTTTCCCCCAGGTCTTGACTGATAAATTATCAGCAAGGTACAAACAATGTATTAAGTCAATTATCTGAATAGAAAACTGGATCTGATAATGTACAAGTTACTTCTGCCTCTTGACAACATATATGCTATAGGAAAATTTAAAAAATAAAATTGAATTTGTATTCTCAGATAATACACTTTAAGGGATTTTTTTAAAGAAGGAGGAAGAAAAAAAGAAAAAACCAATTCCATTAAGCACCTGAAAAAAATTACATTGGCCATGGTAAATATCCAAAGACAAAATTAACTTTTCCTTTTCCTCACCTTGATATAGCCAAGTATATAAAGGCTTCTTTATTTAATCTTTAAACCTTTATAAAAATAAAAACTTGAAAAGCATTTATAGAGTACTAATTTTTTTTATACTGAGCTGGTATTTGCAAAACTGAGTAATCGTCATAATGTGTATTCATGCCAGTGGTGTTTGCTTTGTTTTCTGAAAAATAACTTGAAAGCTTTTTATGCTCTTTCTCCTTTTCACTGTCATGTGAATCTATTCACAACAAAGCAAAAGAAATGTGAAACAATGAGGGGAATGTACGTACAGTTTCTTTGTTTTCCCTATCTTTTTAAACGCAGGATGTGGTTTTAATTTTTTAGTCTGACCTCCAATGTTATTTTCTTCAAACTTTAAAAGAAGCAGGCTTTCAGAACTGTTTGTGGTTTCCCTTATACATAATCTAGGTATGGATCTGTTTGCTGACTTAACAATAACATTACAGACTCCCTCTGGCATTGTTGGATCTCCCGTCTCTGTATGTGAGAAAGATGTTACATCTTTACAACTATGTAGCTAGATATGTAATGAGCATCTGGCGGAATTTTTTTTTTAACTGAACTTGCTGTATCCTAAGGCAATTAAAACATCTTTTATAGCAGCTCTACAAACCTCAATCATGAGACTGTTAGTGTGAAGAAACCTAGGAGGGGAAAAAAAGCCAGCAAAGAGGAGAAGGAAGAAAAACTAGTAATCTCTCATCACTTTAGGAAGTATTTAGGCTTAGCTTTCTGAGGTATAGACTCAACACTAGCAATTTAGGGACTTATCCTGTACCAGGAGGGAATATGTCCATTTGCTTTTATAGAGAATAGTAAGTCACTACTATAATTTTCTTCAGATAGTACTTTAATTGAAGCATAAGTTGGGAAGCGAGAAACACGTTATGCTTACTGATTTTCTGGTCACATAATCAGTTTAGAATATTTTTATTGAGATATAAATATCAAACTTTCAGTACTGGCAGACCACTTTAAAAGCTTATCTGCTGTGTCACTGAAGTAAAAAGAGATGTTTTTACAAGGCTAATGCCAAAGGAAGTCAAATATTATGGATGAGCTATGATTTGTGGAGATACGAACAGGCTACTGTACTCATTTTGAACCTTAACGAAAAAAAACCCAAAGAATCCTTCCCTCATTGTCAAAGGTTGAATAAGGCTGTAGTTTAAAGACCTCATATTGTGTATGCTTTCCTTACAAATTTAGTTCTTTCTGTCATAGAAATGCTGCAAGTAGGAAGGGCTTCTGTCCATGCTGTCTGCAGTGTTCTACACCGAGCTGTGCTTCAGTACATGAATAATGTATGTGTGTGTGTGTACACACACACAGAGCATCCCAAAGGTCATTCCAGGAGAAAATGTATTCTAAAATGATTAAGACATGACATGCCTTGCAATTAGGAATGTATTAAATGACTATTAATGTATGCATAGAGAAAGATTATTTTTAGGATGTTGATTGCCTTAGAACATGGTGCTGAGTAAAGAAACCTGAACCATTTAAATAACCATTAAGAAAGCATGAGTAGAAGAAGGAAGGAGTACAACTATATAATTTCATGATCTTGCTTTTCAGATGCCACTTGAAGATCTGCACACCATGCTGTCATCATTTTTCACCTTCATAACAGCTCAAAGCCTTTTTGTTTATATGTTACGCTATTTCTGTTGGCAAAAAATCTTCCTAATTGACAGACAGATGACACTAATGATCCACATTACTTTCCATTTAAAAAGAAAAAAGTGCATAAACAACTAGATATATCTCCAGGAGGAGAAAATTCTATAATCCCTTATATAAGTTAGTTGTTTTAATATCCTCACTTCGTGACACCTGTGCCGCCTGATTGCAGATGTGTATTTAAAGCTAGGCCAGGCTGATCCTAAAAGACAGTTAAGATATCCATCCCATTCAAGCAAATGAGAGCAAAGTTTCTCCTAGGTTTGTATAAACACAATTTCATAGGTATTTTTTTGGTGTTATTATGAATTATAGAAATAGGCTAAATAATTAATATTCCTGAGTGGTTTTGGGTTTTTTTTTTTGCAATGGATGGGCTGATATGAAAGTTTTGGACCAACCCAAAGAGAGAAATAAATAAAATTGATACCCGAATTATCTGTTCATGTTAGTTGAGGCACCTTGCTTCAGTTTCTGTTTTGGCAAAAATCCAAATTTTTAGATTTTAAAAATGTTTGCAAATTTCTTTGAATCAAGGAATAAGAATAATTTGTTTCTTGTGAGACACCTGAAGCAATACATCTAAATAATAAGTAACAATATGTATATCAGTATAATTTTTAAGTACCTAGTGTTTGTCTAACACCTTTAATGTATTTTTTAAGTCCAGATTCCTGTGGGGTTTTTTATGATTTTTTGTTTTCAGCACTCTCAAATGCGATATTATTCACCATCCATCCATTCCAAAGTATGCTGAGTGCATCTTTTTGGCGTTCTTGTTCTTTGTCTAGACAATTAGACTAGATGAAAGGAGTTGGACTAGATTTAAGCAGTTGGACCAGATGGTCACTGTAAGCTCCTTCTAAATCAACTTTCCTATTCTGTTCTAATTTTCCAAGCTTATCACTTTGATAAAATGATTCCTGTATTAGCATCTTTCCATTATACCTACAGTAAGACACTCTTCCAGAGGACTGTCACAGCCTATTTTGGCCTTAATTGTTATCTCTTAAAGGTTAACAATGCGTGAAAAGCCCAATTCTCATCTCTCTTCGTCATAACCCATGTAGGTTTCATTTCAAAGACTACCTTAGGGCTTTCTGTCATGATTTACCTCATGCATGGAATAAAATCTTGAACAGTAGCATAGACAGCTCATTGGTCTTTCTAAAATGTTATTTAACCAGGCTACCTGGGATATAGAAATGGTAATGACTATAAAATTGGCATTTTCTTAGCTACAGGTTCTTAAAGTGCACATTTTTTTTCCTTCCAGAAATTTCATCCCCTTTTCACTCCTGACTCTGATTCCTTGATTATATCTATTGCACAAATGTACCTTCTCTACCTGGCTGTCTTTTTGACTGCAACATCCAGATGCTTCTAGGTAAAGTCGGGCTGAAGTTTGAGGTTGTGGGGATGACTCCAAGAAAGATAATGCAGATAAGATTTCACTAGCCCTGGCTCCTTCTTCTCTACATATGTTTCAGCAGGATTTATGGCTCAGAGACCCCATCTCCTCTCATAGCACCCAGAACAAGCAATGTATTATTTCACTTTTCCTCAAGAAAACTATTACTCTAGCAGGACATAATTACCCTATGATTATAACACACAAGATTTCAGGGGAGCACAGTAATTCTCTCAGAGAGTGATAGAAAACTCCATCTGGATACAAATGCTTTGCAAGCTGGCTGTAGCTGCTGTGCTGCATCCATTGGCTTGAATGGCAGGGATAGGCTTTGTGGGGCATTCCGTGATGTTGTAATCTGGCTTCCCTTTGCTGTCTACTGTGTGTACCTGTGTAAAAATTCACAAGAAACTGAAGTGCTCTGTGTCTGCAGTGCAAGAGCAGTAGGGACAAGAACAGATTCATGCAGAATCCTCCTCTAGAATCAGGGGAAGGAATTGAGGTTATTATGTCTCCTAGAAATAAGACAGTGCCTCAGACTGTTCTTCATCTGTAAACTCACAGTTTAAACTCCTCATAGCAAGAATTTCTAAGATAGTTACTACCTCCCTTCAAACCAGTCACAAAAAGCAAATTTAATAAAGAAGTCCCACTTTGCTCAAAACGGGGTTGTCACAAGCTTGATTCCTCTCTAGAATTATGTGTTGGATTTTATTGGTTGAACATTTCATTTAAAAAAAACCTAAGTATTGAAGTGCATGCATAAAATTCTGATTAATTTTTAGTGGTATTTAGAGCTCTCTATACCCTTTCAGAGCTTTCTGTTCCCTTTTACGAAAATCCTTTCTGAAGCGCCTTGAAGTGTAACTTTTTCCCCCCACGGATTATTTGGATGACTGTTTAACTACATGCAGAAAAAATGACTGCAATAATAAACAAAAAAGAGATATATATCACAAGAACTAAAGGCAATCATTTGTTTGTACAATTAAAAAAAAAATTTCTTGCTTTCTATGGGAATTGCAAATGCAAGCCTTGAAATACATATTCTTTTTTTTGTGTCCTGCACGGAGGAATCATAGAGTGGTTTGGGTTGGAACAGACCTAAATAATCATTGAGTTACAACCCAAGTGCCATGGGCAGGGAACCTTTCACTAGAGCAGGTTGCTCAAAGCCCCATGGACTTGAACACTTCCAGGGATAGAGAATCCCCAACTTCTCTGGGCAGCCAGTTTCAGTATCTTTTCCACCTTCCCAGTGAAAAAGTTCAGGAAGCTCAGAGATGGGAAATGAGTTATAGGGGAAAAGATGTGGTAGCCACACACGGCTGGATCTGATATTGCTGTCCAAAGTCTTCCAACATGAAATCAGTAAAGGTCTAGTAAAAGGAGATATATACTGAGCAGAGTTATATACTGAAAACTTAATCCAATTAAGTTTTCTCAAATGTGTAGAGCTCATGCATGATGCATATGCATAGGGATGTCTTGTCAGATGGCAGGTGTAGTCTTAGAGGTTCATGGTCTTTGTGCCAATGCACAGGATGCCATCTAGGCCACTAAGAAAGAAGTCAGAATGCAGCTGTTGCATGCAGCTAATAATTTTCACCCTGACAGGTTCACAAGATGCTGCTCTTAACTATTTTTGAAGACATATGATTTTTTTGTTATTAATATTTTTTACTTTTATCCACACTAATTCTTTTATTAATCCTTGATCTGCCTTGACATGTTAATTCAAAACTTCATGACATCTGTATCTAATTAAAAGTCATATTATGTTGCATAAATGTTAGTGCTATTGGACAGATTTACTAAGATAACACTTCAATTCCTCAGTGAACCACCTCATTCATTAAAAATTTTGAAGAACACAACTACATTCCACTTTTAATCATAGCCTCAGCTGAGGTGAGACTACATTAATGAAATGTACATCTGTGCTAGTATTAATATTAGGTGACATCAGCCTTACACTAGTATTTTTAATATCAGTAGTATATTTAATATCAGTAACCAGTAAGAGTTGTGTTATTTCCAGATGTCTCTACATTTCCCTGTGGCAGAGCCCCTTTTCTTTTCAGAATGATTCTATTCAAAATGTCCATAAATCATTGACAGATTTGGTCTCTAGAGTAATAATTTGTCAGAAGAAAACAGAACGGTAAACTGAGGCACTTTTGAGAATCACTATAGAGTCTTTAATTTAATTGAAAACAGATAGTTTTGTCTGCTTGAGGATCTGTTAATTAGGGTATCTGTGCCTTATGGGCACACAGGCTCTATTTTGCCTCTGTTACACAGCTATAAGGTAGGAATACATGGAATTTCCCCTTCTTTTACCTGTATTTTAAAGACAGGTACATGAAAAACTTCAAACATTGTGATTGTTAGATTACAAAGAAGGTTCTTTCCAGTGGGAATTTTGACTGTGCCATAAGTGAAGGACTTGGATATCAATTTTACAATACTCTTTCACTTAGAAATCACTTTTTAAAAAAAAATGTCCTGCCTCTCATGATAATGTAGTTCTGGTTGGTTTTTTATTTTTTTCCTTTCTTCTCCTTCCCCTTCCCCCTCCCCACCCTTGTATTCCTCCTCCAAAGACTTAGTGAAACAGTTTATTGTGAAATTTCAAACTTCTGTATCAGATATGCTGGCTGGATCCATCCCAACCAGAAGATCATTAGCAAGGCAGCAAATGCTACTGTGAACAAGTAACAACTTTAACAAACCAGACTTAAGAATTTCAGCATTTGAAACCTTCAAAGCCTTTTCTCTATTTTTATTTTTGTCATGCTACAGCTACAGTTCTTGATCTGGAGTCAAAAGCAAGTGTGATACAATTTCCCTGACCTCGAGCATAAAAATTGCTAACAGCATTGTGTCTCTATCATGGAATGCAGTATCTGTGTGTGTCTGTGTATGAAAGTAAGTTGACCCAAAAAAAAGAGATCAAACAAGAGAAGTGTTGCTGTAGATATATTTTTCCTATGGCTAAAAGATTATCTGTCAGAAGAGAACATCTTGAGCTTTTAATTAAATATTAATTTAAAGGAGAAGAAAAGTATCCCATTTAGTTGCTTTCCTCAAGCACTAAATACACAGCATGAATGTGTATGCACAAATTATATTATTTTCAGCAAATGGGGCTCCATAATAGGAATATTTTTTTTAAGTGTTCATCCTAAATGTGAGCAAGTGGTAACAGATGTAGTGGCAATTCTACATCTCATTAGTTTGCATACTGCCTTGAAGGTTACAGACAAACTTAATTTCAAGCATCCGGTACCCTTATCCTCCTCAACACACACATTCAATTAAAATCCCTTCCTTTCCAAGAGCAGCTTTCACAAGGTAATGGATTCAACATGTTATCCTGTGAGTGTCTGAATCAGAGCTATTGGACTGCTAAAATGAGTATGACATGACCTGGTGTTACCATATGTAAGTCCACCTCAGCATCCTTTCAGTTCAGAGATTATCTGCTAAGTTTACACATTAACTGCTCAAACACTCAACTTGTAGGATGAAAGCTTTAATTTTTCAATTAGCTTTGGCATAGAATACTTAAAGTACAAATAGGTTAACTATTGAGGCAAATTTTTCAAAAAAAAAAAAAAATTAAAAAAAGACAACAAAAATAAATTTTCAATACTGTGTGACTTTCTTTGGTTAAATAAATTGATAAATGAAGACTGTTATTGCAATGATTTCAAACAACCAGCTAAAAACATGACCTCAAGCCAAATGTGGAATTGTAGAAATATGCACAGGCTGATTTCTATGTTGCACAAATTTAGAACTGACTGTGACAAGCTTCCAGCTGAGCTTTACTGGCCACACAACAGTCTCAATGCGGCAAATAATTATTTCTCACAGAAATCAGCAAGACTCCTCACATGAGTGCATGCTCTCATTTGCATCAAATATTTGCAGAAGGCAGTTCCTGAATCAGATATTACACATGATAAAAACATGTTGGCCCCATCGAGAAAATGCGTTTATATACTTTGGGGCCTCTGCAGATTTGTTTTATCCTCTGTAGTGTTTGACAAGCAGCTAAGTAACCTAGCAATACTGGTCTCACGCTTGAAGCCTTTCAAACTTTCAGTGAACCTCTGACACAAAAAAAAAAACCAACCAAAAACAAAAGAAAGGAGGAAGAAGGGGTATTCAGTAGCACAGCATCCAGGAGACCTACGTTTCAATTCTCACTTTCTCTCACCCCCTGTACTGGCAAAGCTGTTGAGGCAGCTGTTCAGTGTTGCTGCCATTTGGTTGCCATTCAGCAATGACCTCCACACAAATAGTTGGTGGTGCTGATGAGAAGCAAACTGCGAATTCCCTCTCAGGCCTTGACGGTGATAAAGACGGAAGGAGGTTTGCTGGCAGTCTGGATTGCTAGAAATCCTATCTCAGAGTCCAAATATTATGTTTATGTCAGTATTGCTAACATTTGCTGTTTTACCATGGGTCTTCCATATGCATTTCTTTTAAAATCTCTGTCTTCTAATGAGATGATTATGTTACAGCTTTAACTTTCAGCTACAAAGCTCTACTTTCTGATTATAAAGAAATAGTAAAAACAGGCTCAAGTCTGTGAAGATGTAACAAGTTAAATATTTCTCTTTCTTTTTAACTAACTTGCGTAAAAATAACTACTGACAAAAACCCAACTGTCTCCACTCACTGTTCAAAGCCACTCCCTGCCCTTAAAATACATACTTAAATATAATTTCTTATCTATTCATGAATTCGAGAAAAGCATCATTCTCCTCTTGTTATTTTATATAAAGAGGAAAAAGTTAAATTCATCTCTCCCTTCTATTCCTTCTTCCTCTGTATTTCTTCATTTCAGGACCAGAACCTTCTCTTAAAGGTAGAGATAGCTCCAGTATTTTTATAACTTGTATTATTTTATGTTACTTCATGTAAGTGAAAGGCTTTTTATCAACATTTCTCAGGAAATGGCTCACCACCAATCAGAGACATGAATCTCAATTAGGTTCCAATAATATAGTGTGAGTTTGCCGACATTTCAAAATGTTTAAGCAAGTTTTGATATCATGCTGGTTGCCAAGGGACATTACATTTGAGGAGACTTTCCCTGTTTTTGCTTTAACAGCCCGATAATATTTTACACCTCTCCTGATGTGCAGTACTGTGACAGTACTTCTGCAAAATTTATGAACATGACCTGTTTTATTTGATGATGTAGAACTACTCAGAAGAAAAGCTTTCTTTTTATGGTAATTCTATTTGCTGTATATTACCTATAAATGATTGGAAAAACGGTTGAATTTTGGCTGAAAAAAAAATCCCTAAAATTTAATATGAGCAATTTATAATGAAAAGTCTTTGCAATAAATCAAATCATATAGGAGTGGGGTTCTTTTGGTTTTTTTGGGTTTTTTGGGTTTTTTTTTGTGTGTGGTATTTTTTTTGTTTGTTTGTTTTGGGTGGTGTTTTTTATTAGGAAACCAAAGAAGACCTTTTTGTTCCTTGAAAAATAAGTACATTTCATTGTGCCATAAAGATCAGAGAGACAGACAGAAAATGAAAATTCTAAAAAACTGGTTTTCCGTGTAGTGTCTACAAACTAGAAGAGTTAGAATGAAATTAAAGGAAAGCCCTTGTGATTTTTCCAAACTTTTTAACCTACCTTTAAATAGTATTTCTATTCTAAGCAGAACTATGTGAGCAAAGATTATGCTCAGAGATCATGATCAAAAATCTATGTAAAATAATTCTGGCAAGGACTATGTTAATGTGTACACTAGTTTAGTGAAATAGTTGTCAAACTTCTACAGGAAGTGTTAAAGGGGACTAAGATAATAATGATAGATATTTTTTTTTAATCCAAATAAGTTTATATTTTTTAATACGGATCACAAACATACGGCTCTCTCAGCAGAGAGGAAGACAGATACAGAGACTTTAAGTCAATGAACTTCTGAAGTTGCTGTGCCCTATATTCAAAATAGTTATAGCAGATGATCCCTTGATCCATGACCTGACCAAAAGATAATGAAAAAAATTAATTTATAGCATAATCTTTCAGTATTCTTCTTATTATAAAGTTTCTGCACTATAAATAATCTCTTTTCCAACCTGAAACAACAGTAGCACAGTATATGAAAAATTCTTACTTTCAAATGATATGTTTTTTGGTCTTGACAAGATGTAGTGCACTTGACCTCCACTACAGGAAAAGTTGGCTTGGTTCTTTTTCCCATCAAGTGTTTTCTAAGGACTTGGTAGTTTAATAAACGTAAGTAAAAATATTTGCTGCACTGTTTAGATTTCCTGAGCTGACACCTACATCTAAAAGTTTCAGCTTCCAGAATCCTCACTAAAATATGAGGAAAACCCAAAAAACAACCATCCAAACCAACCAAACCAAAACACCCCCTAAAATACAACAAAGATAAATGTGATCTGCATAAATATAGCATAGCATGTGCAATAAAAATATAGCATAAATATATTTTATTCTAAAATATTCATTTATATATGAGTTGAATTTCTGAAATATGCATGTCCTTGTTTTCCAAAGACATAAGCAGCCACATGCTGCTATATGCAATCATCCCATTTGAAAATTGCTGCAATTCTTGCTGAAACACACCTGTTGCATCCTGAGGTCCTTCTTTCCCTAATCATTCAGGCATTCAGAAGCAGTCCATGGCTTCCTGCCAGCACAGATGGAGCTTCTTTTTTCATCCAATAGAGATTAAGGCTCAAGGAAAACTGCTGCATGCTTAAGTCTCACTCTGGTTGAAAGTCATTGAGCTGTAGTGAACCTTGAGGTTAAGCTGGAGAGAGCTCCAGGCTACTCTGGCCTAGGTATAATCAATAACGCAGGCAAAAAGTGCACGTTTCAGGTGTTATTTTTTAAGGTGTTTGGAGACAAGGATGGTTCTAGGCAAGTGTCCTGAGAAACAGGCAACAGAAGTATTTTTAACTGAGACCTTAATCCCTTCTGTTAGTGAGAATGCCAGGGACAAAGCGACAGTCCCATTCACGGCTGTCACCCATGAGAAGAAAGCATCAGATGAGCCCAAAGAAATATGAAGGATTCCACTCAGAGTTTCCTGTGTGCTTGCAAGATTAGCTCAGCACTGAACTATAGCTCCTGCTCGTATTTCCATGAAGAAAGTAAAAGATCTTATGCAGCAACTAAGAGAAAAATCAGTGAAATTCTTCTGATACTAATCTTAATAAGATCTCTTCCACTTATTTTCATGGGACCATAATTTCAGCCACCATGTGGTAAAGTTAAAAGAAGAAACTGTGTTTAGTGTTAGTGAGACCTAGTCTATATTTACTTTCATATTTAAAGTTAGAAAACCCCAAGGAGTGGGGTATTAATTATGAAAGAAAAAATAAAGCTAAGAGAAGTAAACATTAATGTAATAAATTTTCATGCACTGTGTTTTCAAAGAATGAAATGCTATTGCAAAGATACTTATATAGTAAACAAAAATATTCTGAAATCAGGATGTAAAGTTAATAAGCCTCTCTCCTTGATAATCATCCTTAGAACACACAAGTGAAGCACTCAAAGTTCTTGCAAAATTCTCAATATATACCTTTATCTCATCTTAGTGTATAGAAATAAATCAAAGTAGAGTGTAGTTTTCTCATTTTCATTTTCATTTAAGAAATATATTTGAAGACTTTATGAAAACAAAGTTCTTATGTGCACAAGTATTTGATATTATTCCTCTTGCAGATATTTAAAGTGAGGAAGTGAAATGACTTCATGGACATTTCTTTGAGTACATAAATCAGTACAGAACTGAAAGAAATATTCTGAAGTTTAGACAAAATATTTTTTCTGCAAATTAAGGAAACCATCTAGATACCTTATGTTCTTGAAAGCCCTAAGAGGCAGTCAGTACTTTATTAATTTAAAAAATTGCAGAAGAAGCTCAAAATTATGGATATTTTTAGTTCCAGCAGTCAGCTTGCACTATCTGGGTTAAATTAAAACATAAAGTTATTATTGATGGTACTTCTGCACAGAAATCTGCTGGTTAGGGTACTGCACAGGAAATGTTGAAAATTGCCAACAGGAATCACTTGATCCAATGGACAGGGAAGAATCTGATTCAGCTGTGCCTTCCTGCAGCTGGCTGGAGGGCTGTGATCCTTCTCTTCAGTTAATTCTTTAACAATTGTTCAATGAAAACAAATATAATGAGGGAACAAGCTTTCCAGTCGTTTGCTCCTGGCTGAATGATTTCATCACTGGGCAATGATTAGGCTTTCAATAGCCTCACAACAATCTAATAAAGCAGCAACACCCTGTTGTCTTATATTGCTGTCATGAAATTGAGTTGATTGGAGGAAAAGCAACGTGTAATATCACAGAAGTCATTCGTGGCAAAACAAAGTTCTTGAATCAAGATCTCTTGTTCCTGTCATATTAACAGCACCATCCTTCCGCTTCTTAGGGTATCTGAAAACTGTATATTTGGTACAACTGGAGACAAAGCTAGTAAGAGGATTTAAAAACTAATGATGGCCTTTTAAAAATAAAAATTCAGCTGTTGTCCAGGGTGCCACTTTTTCCAGCTTATAAGAAGACCCTAGGATAGGTCAATGTAAAATATGTACTAATGTGTGTTGAATTTAAAACCTGGTTTATTTCAAAAATCAAGAGAGAGTTTATCCAATTATCATTTAAAATTCTTGAAGACATTATAAGAATATCAAATTTAACCCTGCTAGGAATTAGAAGAGTAATGGTAATGTTTATTAATATGCTGGTAATGTTTATTCTCTGGGTAATGTTTATTAATATGCTGTTATTCTGTCAGGATAGTTAAATAGAAAGAAGAAAAGACAGCAACACCCCTGCTTGTACATTCAAAATATGAGAAACATTAAAACAAGCAACATATTGCAAAATAAGGGAGAGAAAACATGGTGAAGAGAAGGGAAGTCTGAGTATAAGGTGTTTTTTAGCACCAAAGCAAAGCCTTTATTTAAGCAAAAAGATGTTAAAGTTGACACTGTCCCTCTAAGCAAGAAGTGTCCTCCATCTAAAACACTTAATCTCACCCATCAAAACACAGTATTTCAAAATATCTGTGTGACGGAATTATTTGTCATTTTTTTTTCCAGACTGTCATCCTGATGAAAGGGTTTTGTTGTTTTTCAAATAATACTCAGACAGCATTGCTCAAGTTGTTCAAGATGCAAGTGGTGTTTGAAGCTTTAAAATCCATGAAAAACATCTATTTAAAAATGGTTAGCGTTATCTACCTATCTGACTACATTAATCTTCTTCTGACTGTGTGCTTTCAGAAGTGGGAGAAAAAGCAGGCAAATATATAATCTCAAAGTTCAGTTCCTAAAGTAAGTTCTTTATTACTGACTTTTTCAATTGTCCTCTGAAGCCCAAATTAAGCCTATACAGAATTTCAGGTCTTCAGAATCTTTACTAATATTATGTCAATGAATATAATAATGGAGATCAATAATTGTTTTCATATACCTGCTTTTTGATTTAAAAAATTGTAGAGATTTTGCTTGTATGTTAATCACAGGATAAAATGAAAATGAAAAGAAAAGGGAAGGAAAGATAGAAGACTACATGTTTTACAATAGCCTTCCTGATACAAATAGAAGAATTACAGTTCAGGGCCTTGTTCTGTTGGCTATAGCTTTTCAGAATGTTCTCTAGCCCAAACCCAATATAAAAAATTCTCATATGAAAAAGATATTAAACCAATTTTTTCTAGAAATGATATCAGAGGGAATAACAAAGCCTGATATTTTGTAATATAATGCAGACACAGAAAGAAAAGAACAAAACAACCCCTTCTTCCCCAAAAAACCCAAAACTTAACAACCTAAGTTCTATTTTCTCTGCATTTGAATAAATCAAAAAAAATGCTATAATACATTAGATATTAGTTCATTTAATAACTGAATGGAAGCTCTGTATAGCATTTATCCTCTCTTGGGGCTCGACTCAGCTTTTATCCAAATGATTATTCATGTATGTGAATGAAGATGCCAGATCTTTTACCAGCACCATTTTTTACCTGAATGGAAAAGAAGAACTGTCAAATGGTTGCATAATGAACTTAGGTCAATAATTCTTTAAAGTACATTTTCTAACAGCTTTTACAGAGAGAGGGAATGCAAAAGGGAGAAAGACTGTTTTTGACACTGCTTCAGCAGGCTACTCAAGTTTCTTTTTATCCCAGTGTAATGCTGCTATTTTATATGATTAAAATGAGATACAGACCACAGCACTGTCAAGAAATGGGGTAATGCATATCTTATCTTGACTTCTTTAAACACAAGGCACTAGTAGGTGCCGGTTCCTCAAGAAAAACACAACTACTTGATCTCAGCCGTAGTCATGCCGAAAAATGCCACTAATCATCTTATTACATTGGAGATATTAGAGAAACCAGAGATGAACTTCAACTTTTATCTATGTGATAACGTAATTCACAGAATAACAGTGTTTCAGGTTAGATGACACCTCGGGATGTGATCTGGCCCAAACACCTTACTCAATGAGGGCAACCTAAGGGCAGTCATTGAGGACTGCATTCAGAAGAATTTTGAATCTTGTTAAGGAAAGACTCCACAGTCTTTCTTAAAGAACTTGTGTCCCCCACTGCAACAGTCTAGTTATGGGAGCCATCCCACAAGTTTTTCATTATCCCAAGGTCAGAGGCCTGTGCCTGAGAAGAGTCAGAAGCCAACCAAAACATTCTGAAAACTTGTAAATGTCATTATAATGGAGGTGGAGTGTTAAATGAGAAAATAAAATTAAACATGCCTTTACAAATTAGCAGTTAGAATTTTGTGCTGCAGCTACAAAGATATTATGGACAAGAGTAATGTAAATCCTGAACATAAGAAATTTTATTTTATTAAGATTGGAGTTAAAACCTTGTCCCCCCAGTCTCTGCATTTCTCTTTTACATTATTTTGCATTATTACATGCTGACAAAACTGGAAGGGAACCAATATTTTTTTTTAGTTCCACTGATACACTTGGGAAAAAAAGGAAGTAGTCATGGTTGTTTTTTTCAAATATTCTTCAGGTCTGAAAAAGAAGAACCAAACTTGATACTATAGCAGCACTGGGAACAGTTGCCATGAAATGGGGTTCATTATGCTAACTGATCAGTTTGACAGAAGAGGGTAGTTAGCATTTGGAGCCGACTGACAGGTTAGCAAGGAGAGAAGTAAAAGATAAAGCAAGTGGGTAAAAGATGTAATTTCATGATGCTGGTTTTTTTTCAGAAAAGACAATTTATGAGTTCCTCATATTGTCCCTGTTTGTGCTCTTCAACAAATGTAGCTGAATGAAATTGTAGGGGTCAAAATGGTATCATATTCCCAGTGCAGGTAATTTCAGTGCGCCAGTTTACAGCTGCTGCTCAAGCTGTTGTGCAGGTGAGCTATGATCAAAGGGAGAAAATGGCACAGCTACTCCAAAGTGGCTTTGAAAGAAAAGCCATTGTCTTGTGAAACTATACACTGAGAAGAAGAGAGAAAGAGAGGGAGATGTAACTAATTCTTGTGGAATAATGAGGGTTAGCAGAAGGTGAGGGTGAAAAATTTGCAATGGAGCATGAAACACTTAAAAGTCGACTAATCATGGAAGTCAAATATGATTTTATTTTTTTCCCCCACAGAAGCTATTCCAATATTTTCCTTCCTAGGTGATGACACCTCCAAGACCATAATTGTCAAATGATGGGTCTTGGTTTGGTCACATACCCAAAAACCAAAAAAAACATATTTGAGTGCCTATGTTTCCTCATGTTTGCCTATGTTTTAACAAATGTTAAAAAAATCTAAACCAAACCAAAAAGCAAGGACATAAGATATTAGTTCTCCATTTCTGTTGCTATATAATAGTCTGGTTTTGTGAAAAAAGAAGGGAAATTTGATAGAACAGCCTTTATATACTCTACCATTCATTTAAATTGACTGATTGCTTCTTTCTAGTTCCATGGAAGAATACACACATCTGTTAGAATTCATTTCTTTTGTTTAAATTTCCTAATTTCCCCAAGTTGCAACAAGTAGATATTTTGTCATTGAGACGGGATTGATAATTAAGTTAAATTTTTGGCATGGTATGGTTATGGGTATAATTGATGGGTCTGTGCATTAACATTCTGACTTTCAGATAACTGGTACAACATGCTATGCGAGATTGGCACCATAGTGCAGCCTCTTAATGTAACATTTTTTTAACATATTGCTCTCTGTCTGTCCCTGCCCTGTATTTTTCTTTAATAATTTCATTGTACTTTAAAATATTAAGTGAAATTATTTTTGATTTAGTAATTATTTTGGATCACAGAGCTGGCATCTTACCTCCATATATTTCCTTCATTTCCTTTTATTAAAATGCAAAATTTAAAGGAAAGAAAATCAAAAAAAAAAAAAAAAGGAGAAAAAAATGAAATGTTTTAACATTTTTTTTTCTCAGTAAGTGCTACTGTAAACATAAGAAATGACATCAAAAAATTTATCAATTTGAAAATTTATTTCAAACTTTTTCAGTTTACTCAAACCTTGTAGAGAAGTATTGCAATACAGTCTTCAGTACCAACCTTTTTATCTTTTTTTTTGACAGGCCTTTATCTAGGGTTATCTAACAAAAAGGATACAGGGATAGGCTTAGACTGTAATTGAAAAATTGCATAATTCATAATTATCACTTGCTTTTTATTTAGTCCTTTTCTCTCAAGTATCTGTGTCTCTCAGTAGCTGGATTGATTTATTTGAGGGGGAAAGGAAAAGTTTGTTTTAGTGCAAGTTACAGCTCACCTTTTTAATACTCAAACAGTGCAAGTAATAAAAACATTAACTGTAAAACCACATGTATGTCTGCTTTTAACAAAAACATGCTTTTCATCAGGAAGAATGATTCTTCTGTTAACTTGATTATGTCTCTTAAATTTGGTATTATCTGTAAACCAAGATGTACCACTTATATCAGGGTGTTTTCAAAGTGACAACTTCTGGCAGTATCAGACTGGAAAAAGGACTGGGGTCATCATCTCCAATGTAGCCTAAAAATATGTAAAGGACTGTTAAAACACTTTAACGTAAGATAAATTCTCATTTCATTGTCCCAAAATGTTCCAAAGTGCTATTTAATATACATGTATCCTTATGGGTTTAGCTCAGTTTTGTGAATAAAAGAGGCTTCAATCCATATTCTAGGTGCTAAAAGATACAGAGCTTTAACCTATTCCTGTGAGAAATGTTTGATGTTGTCACATTTTCCTTACTGAAGAATTTTGAAAGAAATTAAATTAGTCAGCAGTCAGACTGTTAGCCTCGACTTCTTGCCGCCATTGAATTATACAAATGGTTGCTTTGTTTCATTATTATACCTGTATTCCTTGATGAACTGACCTTTTTCAGTCCGAAAACTAAACAGTCTGCATGCAATGAAAAGACCATATGCAACGAATAAATATTTATACATGGAGAATGTAATGTTTAAATTAGAACGAAAAGGTCTCTTAGAACTAAACATTATTCAATTATAAAAGGGCAAAACAAATATCCAAATTAGTCTCAGACTTTCCATGACAAACTGGAAGATTTCAACTTGAAACAGAGCAATAAATCAAAGAAAACGAAAATGTTTTGTTTCTTGTTTGTTCTTGCATGACAGGATTTTCTTTATGTTTTCTTCAGTTTACATCAGAGTCAGTGGGTTTGTATCATTAATGCTAGAGCGATTGTTTGTTTCCCATACCAATAACATTCTGTTAAACAATTTCCCAAGCAGAGGACTGGTGCCTGGAAATGAAGATCCTTATCTGTCTTACTCTCATTCAGTTAGTCTGAAAATAAGGGTGCAAGCTGGAGACCAGTTGTGCTACCATGTGTTAAGTCATGTACTGTAAGGTTGTAATTGCCAGTGAAGAAATTTTAAGTCAGCCTCAATTATAAAAGAAGTATATTAAACTAAAATACATCACGCAGCAGACTGAGCATGAACAATAAGATGTCAAAACGCAGTAGTTTAATCTTGGCGATACACTGGTATCTCCATAGCTTCTATCTTGCTGAGGAAGTTAGTAGTGTTTCTCAACATTAGCTATTCGAACATGACTATGGTTAGATGATTTTATAACTAAAGCAAAATAATAGGGTAACATTTTTGACATCAGGACCATCTGTCTTTTCAGGGTTTTTGTGTTGGATTTGCCCAGATTGGAAGTCCACAAGGTGCTCTAGTTCTTCTGGCCTAAACTGGCATAAAGCAGTAAAGGCTAAAGGAATATTTCAAATTCTTGTTTATAATATTGTAAAAAATAGATAAGTAAGATATCTGGAAGATTTAAACAAGGATTTGCTTCCTGACCATGTAAGATTTTTTCATTTTACCAGCTGAACAGTCATTTTCTTAGGCAAGACCATAGGTTCCTTCACCACTGAGGTCAGCTGTTGGTGCTTTATGGCACTGTTCCCAGACACTGGAGGAGTCCAGCTTTTTCAAACATGACACTTTAATTTCAAAGATGTATGAAATATGTTATACCTTCCCCTCTGAACAAAATCATATGGCAAGCATTTTTTTAAATAAACTAATTCACAAAGAGCATTCTCTTCTATTGATTTCATCTGGAATCCTATCAGTTTTCTTTGTAGTCCATAAAGAGTTTAAAATCTAAGCGCAAACTCTGATTTGTGTTTCTTTATTACTGTTTTAGCATTGTTATATGCCTACCAGCTCTGCAATTGAGAAAATCAGCCTTGTCTTCCCATGGTAATTTCTAAAACAACAGACTTTCTCCAAAACAGGCAAATTACAGCCACAAAAGGAAAGAGGAGGAAATGAAGACACATAAATCCTTTTTATCTCCCATTGCATCTCATAGATTTGAAACCCACAGCACTCTTTTATGGACAAAACGGAACACTCCTTGCAGTGCTACACCTCCTCCCTCCTTTCACTCCACACAAGGCAGGATAGCATGCATATATTGCGCAAACTCCAAAGTCCTGGTTAGCTGCAGATATTTTCTCTAGGGTTTTGTTTGGTTTTGTTTGTTTATTTGGTTGCTTGTTTTTTCAGGATGTTTTATGTACATCTGTTTCTAAGGTACATGTTTTCCATCAGCCAGCAGTCATTCTCTTTCCTAGTCTGCATACCTAACAATATCAAAAAGCTGGTCAGGGGACAAAAAGAATCATTTACTTCTTCATGAGCTAAAGCTACACTTTGCAGTATTTCCCTCTGAAAAAAAAGTACTTTCACACATAGCATTACAATCTTGGTAATTCATTACAAAGCATTTTGCTTATTTTATACACACACAGCACTTGCTTTTATGTATGTCATGCTGTCCTGGGGTGACTGTATGATACTGTATTCCCTATCATCTGCCCTATGCCAGACATGAATCCTGTGCCTTTCTGTACCTTTAAAGGAGAGAGGAGAGAAGCCAGGTGAATTTTTCAGAGCAGTTTGTATCTCAAGGACATACAGGGTTCCCTGCGTTGTCTCTCACTGCTGCGGCAGAGCGGAGAAAAAGAACTTTTGTTGCTTTTTCCCAGCTCTCAGTTCCTTTTCTCAGGAGAGAGACAGACAGTTAAACTCCTTTGCTTTTTAGCTAGTCTACTAGATGAAGCAAGAAAGTTTTTCCCCTGGGACTTTGGCTTCTTCTCCTCTTCTGGACTGTTCAGCAACACCAGAACATCACCAGGAGGCCCTACACTGTCACCTGGAGGGGCCCATGCTAGACCCCAGGTCCGGAGAGGAGAGAGCCACACCCACAAAGGACTCTGAAATCTACCCAGGTTCTCTCCACAGCGAGAGGTTTTATTATTTAATATCATTCCTTTTCCGTGCCTGCGTACACTTTACTTGTTAAATAAATAAGGGGTTTATTCACTTTCCTCCAAGGAATTTCTTTCTGAACCTGGTGGGGGAGGGGTGGCTGAAACCTGCCTTCTATCAAAGGATGTTAATTTCGGACATTCCTCCAATTTATCTCAAACCAATACACATGCTTTCTTTCATGTTTGGAGACACTCTAGCTTTCAGCAGCCTTTTGATGTAGGTATAATACATTTGGATGTCATACACACACTTGCTGGAAGTCCAGCTTGGTTCACTTCAGTTGCAGGTCTTCAGTCTCAGTTTCATCACAATGCAGAAATCCTGACACGTGTATCAGCACTGATTTCTAATTTCACTGGTCCATTAGACATCTAGTGCCTTTGATAAGGGGAACTTCTGATGCATTCGAAAAGACCCAGCAGAAAGAGATTGCGGACTTAGAAACAGAAAGTTGTTGTGGTGTTTTTTATGACTTTAATTTCCCTTTTCAAAGGGAAACACGGTTTGCTTTTTTGGATGACAAGTCACGGCTATTGGCTTGCTGGTCTTGAAGTAAGAGGTATTAATTTTCTAGATGTAACTAGAGGTATGTAAAACTATTGAATATTAATTGTTATTTCTCCAGCTTAAATTCAAATGCCATGCAAATATTTCAGCAGTGTGTTGTACCTTCTCTAAACATATATTTGCCTTGGCACATACTGCAATCTTTTGAGATTATGAAAATTTGCATTTGGCTTTTTTTTCCTTTTTACTGGTCAGCTGGTCATTATGCAAACTTCAATGAAGAGAAAAACTAGAAAACAAGGAATTTCCTTCTTTATTAGTAAAGTAATATCCAAACTTTGCATAAAAAAACCCTCACAGAGCTGAAAAAATGCTGAAAAAGTGGCAGTATATAATGTTTTGAATTTATTATAGAGACACGGACTTGGGATCAGGGAAAAGTGAAATACATATAATGATGCACATATATGAACCTTCCCTTTAAAATCAGTAGACGTTTCGATGAGCTAATTTAGGAATAGGAATAACTTTAATGCACACTGTACTGAATGCCATTTTAATTTGATCCCTTTGGGAAATTCCAATTTTTTCAAATTCAGTTCCAGGTATTTATAGGCCTATATTAAATTAACTACAAAGACATTTTTAAGCTTTCCTTTCATAGCTGAAGTTCATTTCCAGTGACTGTGTATGTAAGTTTTGTTTTGCTGGTTCAATGTTGGTGGTGTTGTTTTGCAGAATTTCTTTAGATTTCGTTGCATTTCCTGATATTTAGAAGGTTAGTTACTTAGCTTTTTGTTTGTTTTCCCAACAGGTCAGCTGTTGAGGGATTGCTTATTTAATTAAGTAGGAATTCTATTTTGTATCCAGGCAGCACTGCAGATGTTGGGACAACACTAATCAATATACAGGACATTATTTGACAACCTTAACTAAGGCTAAACAGTACTTACACATGCAGTCTAATTTCAGACTGACCATAAAATAGCAGTCAACATAAGTAAAGACTGTAATTTAGAATCCCAGATACTGATTTATGTGGAACAGTATTTGTTTCTGTGTACTATTAATTTACTTCCAGTGCTTTATTTTGACTGGTGGACATGAAGCCATGAAATCAGCTATAGTTTTTCTTTACGGTTTTAATTGCTTTTATACTGTATCAGGAGATTTTGCACACTTACATAAACACATAAGATACAAGCAAAATAGAAGAGAATGAGCATTTGATAATGCTCATGAAAAGTCACGGAATCACTGCAGTGAAAAACAAAGATGAAGGAGAAGGAAGCAGTCAATTTTTACTATTTGTCTTCCCTCTTCTCAAAATCATGTCAAAATTAATGACTTGGACAATCCAGTGTTTAAGATGATGGTTTAAAGGGGCTACTTATAGTTAGCTTATGAATAGCATAGCTCTTTCAGCTTTAAAAGTTTGGGGAATAGGATTTCCCTTTGTGGAGAGTTTTGGCTGCATTACTGGGCAAATGTTAATCTGCAGTAACTCCACTACTTCTAAAGAGAAGTGAATGTCTTACATAACAGCAAATACTTGAAATGAAATATTATTATTGTTATTTAGGTTAGTAAAATCAAAAAGATCTTTAACTGAAACAGCTGGGGTCAGGGGTCCTACTAAAGACACTACTATTTTACCCTTTTTTATAATTGACACTCATTAAATTACATGTGCTGCAGAACTGGAAAAAGGAATGCACAGAACAGCGTCCTCATTACCAAACAGAATTAGCCCTCCCCCCTTTTTTTTCATCCTGAATGCAGTAATTAACATTACGAAGTATACAGCTAGTAATTCTGAAGACCCATCTTTATAATTTCTACTGCTTTTCTAGGGACTAAAAGAAGTGGGTTCAAGCAAGCAGGGCATGCTGCAATCATAAGTTTCCAACACATTAGGCATTGTGTGCCCCATACTTAAGCTTTAAATCAGTCTTTGAGTCTGACTATCCCCAGAAAATTCAGCATAAACTATATGTCCTGGAGACAGGAACTTCTCTACAGGCAAGAGGTAGATGCAGTAGTGGCAGGAAGAGAAAGCTCCATCTCCTGTCCTTAGGTATGAAGATGACCTCTCTAAAGATAGATGATACGGCAACTATTAGCACCAGAGCCCCAAAACTCAGCACCCTTTTGCCTTGTCAAACAGCCTCTGATGAAAGTGTAGAATTAAACTCATCTAGGCTGTTTGACTGAGACAATTCTAACTCATATAGTCCAGGCTGAAGGCTGCACAATGCACACGAAGCTGGTGCATTTATTTTTAGTTCCTGTCCAACCAGCCACTAGATGTGTGCAGATGAGAAGTTGCTTCATAACAATGAATCCACAGTGAAAAGTTTTATTTACATTTTTGGCCAAATATCAGCAGCGTTATCCTAGGTTGCAATGCAAGATGTCCCCAAAAGTATGTATTCTATCACCACCTGCAGGAGCTGTTGAAACCAGGTGGGGCAGTGTTTTCCTTGCCTCCTCCCTCCGGACTCTCTATTATTGGCCCCATCAATGCCTTGCTGCCTGACTCCCAGATAACTCCCTCTGGCAGCTGTCTCTGTCTAAAGGACAATCAAGGACCCACCCCATGACTCATAGAATAACACCAGCCCAGGGGGAGGAGCCAAGCATTCCCACCTGGATATAACCTGGGGTTTGGAGCAGCACAAGGAGACCTTATCCACTGGATTTCCAGAGGACAAGAGCTACTAGACCTTTCTGTGGGATTGCTGCTTTCAACAAGACCACTTCATCTGGACTGCTACCACCACCCTAACTAACAGGGTGTCAGGTTGTATTCTGACTCTGTCAGTGGTGGCTTTTTTGTACTATTGCATTTATTTTTTCTTTTTCTATTAAATTGTATTTCTGGCTTGGAGTCTCTCACTGGTTTGCTTTTAAACCAGTACAAGCATTTAGAATAGAAAACAACACTTAATAAAATTTACCATTACAATCTGAAAAACAAAATTTGGAGAATTAAAATTGCAATTTTCAGCAGGTGCAAATAAGTTTATTTTCTTATATGGTACCCTATTTTGACTAGGGGTTTACTTCTCTAGAACTTTCCCACTGTTTATATCTCTTACATTAAAACAAGGGTTTTTTATCAAAGCAAATCTTATCTTTACGATTCTCAATGTTTAAATACAGAGCTGAAGAGAATACAAAAACCCTTGGCCCTTTACACTGTCTCAATATCATGATAAATAGCTGAGTATGCCTTACTGATTTCTAGGCATTGTGCTCTCTCAGGTGTCTCTTAGAAGTCTGAGATTAATGGTGGCCTCAAAGATGATGTAAAACAGCAGCCACGACTGATCCAAGCCCTGTGCTGTAAGTCAAGACAGCAGCAGAAGCAGCTCTGTTCCGGCCTGTGGCTTCTATGCTGTTAATGTTATGCATAAGTTTAGGGATCTTTGCCTTACATGATTCATGTTTTGCTCAGAGTCATAGTATTCAAAAACTACTATAATATTAAAAAAAGAAAAACAAAACCAACAATCCATAAGTATTGAAGGACAGTGTACTTTTTTTCTTTGTTCTTTTGTTTCCAGAATTACTGTCTATCATATAAAGGGTGTATCTTTTGTCATCTGGGTGAGCTTGACTTCATTAGTTTCTGATTCTTGTGATGGCCTGAGAATAAAATTCTCTATCCTTTGTAATCCTCATTTTAAGACTGCTTTTCCTTTCTTGAATGTTTGCAATAGTCAAACAAGTCCCTGAGTTCAAGAGTTATGAATGAAACTTGGCAGCCTATGATGTGCCGGAGGTCACACCAGATAAGGATTTTGTAACCTTTAGTTATACAGCTGCCATCCATTAAGTAGGATTAAAGATTGCAATTGTGCTCTGCTGAAGAAAGGTGTTGGAAAAAAATATAAAAGGATTATTCTTTTATTTTCTTTGGGTGCAATAAAACCTATCTACATCTGGGTGGATCCTTTAAGCTTCTTTTACAGTTGGTGAAGACATGAAAATTCTTTATTACACTGATTATACAAGGAAGTTGCATAACTGTCTCAGCACTAGACTCCACTTGGTCACGCAGACTCCCTACTTTTGCACCTAGTAACTTGCAGTCAGTGCTTACACAACTATAATACACAAAACTGATCATTGAAATACTTTGCAAGTATTTCAATAGATGTGCAAAAGTTGAATATTTGTTTTAAGCCCAGCAGTCAACTTAAGTTGCCATCATGGGTCCAGTAGCCATGGCCATCATAGGCCAGTTGGTGCTGTGATTCCTGTTGAGGAGACTCAGAGATCCCTCACCTGGACTGCAAAGTTTCCATCTGACTTAACTAAAGACCTTAAATTAGGAGCCNCAACAATCCATAAGTATTGAAGGACAGTGTACTTTTTTTCTTTGTTCTTTTGTTTCCAGAATTACTGTCTATCATATAAAGGGTGTATCTTTTGTCATCTGGGTGAGCTTGACTTCATTAGTTTCTGATTCTTGTGATGGCCTGACAATAAAATTCTCTATCCTTTGTAATCCTCATTTTAAGACTGCTTTTCCTTTCTTGAATGTTTGCAATAGTCAAACAAGTCCCTGAGTTCAAGAGTTATGAATGAAACTTGGCAGCCTATGATGTGCCGGAGGTCACACCAGATAAGGATTTTGTAACCTTTAGTTATACAGCTGCCATCCATTAAGTAGGATTAAGGATTGCAATTGTGCTCTGCTGAAGAAAGGTGTTGGAAAAAAATATAAAAGGATTATTCTTTTATTTTCTTTGGGTGCAATAAAACCTATCTACATCTGGGTGGATCCTTTAAGCTTCTTTTACAGTTGATGAAGACATGAAAATTCTTTATTACACTGATTATACAAGGAAGTTGCATAACTGTCTCAGCACTAGACTCCACTTGGTCACGCAGACTCCCTACTTTTGCACCTAGTAACTTGCAGTCAGTGCTTACACAACTATAATACACAAAACTGATCATTGAAATACTTTGCAAGTATTTCAATAGATGTGCAAAAGTTGAATATTTGTTTTAAGCCCAGCAGTCAACTTAAGTTGCCATCATGGGTCCAGTAGCCATGGCCATCATAGGCCAGTTGGTGCTGTGATTCCTGTTGAGGAGACTCAGAGATCCCTCACCTGGACTGCAAAGTTTCCATCTGACTTAACTAAAGACCTTAAATTAGGAGCCTAGATAATAGAAGTTCTAGTCACACTTAGAACTCCTGTTGACATGTATGCAAAACTGATTAATTGCAAGCTTATTTTTATCTCAGAAAAATAGGTAATAAAACAATTCAGTGTAACTTAAAATTAACTTAAACAAAGAAATATTTTAAGTCACTCTTACAAAGCTTCTTTCATAAGAAACAATATAAAATGCTGGAGATCAGACCTTACAGGAATTTTATAAATTCATATTTGCTGAGAAGAAAAATATAGTATACCATCTACTCTTTTAATGAAAGGGATGGAGGGGATTTGCACCTTGAAATGTCATTTAAAGAAAAAAGGAGTGACAGAAAATTAGGACCATTGAGTTAACATATTTTTGCTGTTTCTCTTCAAAATATGCAAACATTTACTTTTCCTTAAAATGTTTACAGTTCATAAATATTTTTAGAAATTCAGGATTCTTATTTATCTTCAATGTCACATTAGATGTAATTTTACTCCTGCCAGAAGAAATGTAGATGGTTTAAAAGAATCTGTGCCATACTCCTGTTCATGAGATTTCAGTCACTTTTCTTTTATATCTTTTTCCCTAACCTTTGACAACAGAAATAATAAGTTCCTCCTGAAGAGCAGAGGTTCACAGAAGTCTTAGGAGATAGAGAGAAACTGAGCATTAAATTTTAAAATTACTAATATAATAGTTTCTTTAGCAACCAATATAAGTTGTTAAAGTGGTAATTTTATGAATCTGAGTTGAATAACATTGACACAGGGACTGCATGTAATGAGTAGCCTTCCTTTTCTCCTAAGAATCTACTATCTACTAAAATTCCTCTACATAAAGGAGGAATTTGGATGTAAGGTAAACCTCATTAAGCAGATCTGTGGTTTTAATTTAGTAGATGACAGCACCGTTAATCCCTCTGGTTTGGGTGCAGATTCTGCTTTTTCTGCCCTTGCTTGTTCATTTGATGATATTGTAAATGAGTAGGAAAAGGATCAGATGTGTCCAATGGCTGTAATATGAGGACCATGTGTACATTTTCTCTTCATTTGAGTAGGAAAAAACAAAAAGCTTTTCTTTGATTTCCAGTAATTAACCTTGCCAGTCAGACCATGAAGAGTAAACAGGCAATCTGCAGTCAAGCATGCAGTTGCCCTTCTATAGGGTCATGTGTTGAATTTATGAAGAGAACAATCACTTACTCCTTAGGAAATCTTGTTCAAGATATTTTAATCAGGAGAAAGACAGAGAAGAAACTAATGTAATGAATGCATGCAGGTTTTGATTAGTGTCAAGAGTATGTATATCCCTTGATGGTTTTTTTCATATTCTCAGGTAAGACTAGGAAAGATGGATGTATTTGAAGTATCTTTCAGCTTTATTCCCACCCAGAGAATATGATATCTCAAAAGTGAGAAGGAAGTCTGAGGGGACATTGTCATCTCAGATTTTATATTAAAGGGCACCTCAGGGCTTTCTTGAAAGGTCCTTGTTCAGAAGTCACCAACAACAATCTACCTTGTGCATAAGAGGTGGGGGTAGGGGCCACAAATTTCAGAGAAGCTATGTCATATTAGAAACAGGATACTTCATGGCTATGTCAATGTCAGTATATCCTGAGGATTAAAATTAGTGGATCTGTAGCAAGGAATTGTTGATGTTAAAAATCTCACTTGACAGAAGGTAAAAAGTTCAAGTCTCATACTTTTCTTCCTTTTTTTAACTTTTTTTCCTAATTCACACAAGTTACTCTGATGCCCATTTGCAACTGTGTTCACTAAACACATTCTTGGAAAAATCTTCCAATTTACATTCATCCAAATGAAATTCTGTTCTTTTGTTCTGAAATGCTTCTACATTATGCTCTGATCTCAAAATCTGTCATATGGAGGTGCACCGTAACACCTACAGGGACCTAAACTCTTATAGGGCCACAATCTGAAACCATGCTGCAGGTTAATAACTGAAATAAAAGAGATTTACATGTGGGCTGGGACTCATCTGGGCTTAATTTCATCTGTAGCCTGGTGGCTAATGCCATATAACATCTAAGTGAGGCTATTCTGGTAGCAATTAGGGTAGGAATCATTGGAATTTTGGCTGGATGGGACCTTTGAACTTTGTGTTATGAGTCAAGTTTTAACCCCAGACCGCTGTGGTAGCAGCAGTCATGGTGCAAAACACTTATTACACGTGTTCAATTAGAACACATAACTTCAAGCATATGATTCTGATAAAAGAAGACATGTAGTCCTTCAAATTAGGCTCTAAGAAGAAAAGAAAAGAATCAAGTTAAGCTTGGATTCTTTTTCACTGCCTTAAGTAACAAGTGGGAGAACTGCTTCCACTCAACCTCCTGTACTTTTTATGGTGTTTAAGGGTATAGATGGCATAGTTATAATATACTATGTACTTGTAATTGAATTCCCATGTAATTATTACAGACTGTATTATCAAAGTAGAAAATCAGAAATTCTTCATATGTCATTTATTTAATCTGGAAACAGCCATGACAAAAAATCAGTCAGATTTTGGTATCCAAGGAAGTGACTAGTGGGATACCAGCAACTTTCCACTTAGTTTTATTGAGAGCAGTTCTCTGAAGTACACTGTGACAAAGTCAGTGGAAAACAGTCACTCAGCCATGCAGATACCTTATACTCCTTCTGATGCTTGGCTGGCCAGGATAAAGCATTGCAGAGTGTGCATCATCCAGTCACCTGGTGTCCTGCAGCTTTGATTCAGTGTGCATAGCAAAATAAGTCCTTCAGCAGCACTAGGTCCCTGTCCTTTCACAGCTGAAATGAGTCCCTGGATGAGTCCCTGGGGCTGCCAGCTGAATCTCCAGCAGGCAGCTTACACCTGCACATCTCAGCCAGGCCCAGACAGAATATTTTGGTGCATTCATGCCCCTTTTCTCTTCAGCTAGCTCAATCCAGTGTTGGTCGCGGCTCATTCATCCCTCTTGCTCACAGAGTGAGACCCAGTAAGGCAAATTGCTAATGTAATGTGCAACATGTGATTTTCTGAGGAGGATACAGCAGAAGCTGGCAATCCTTGTTCTAGCACCACCATACTCCATAGCCCACACACATGCAGGGAGAGCTTCCCTTGCCTCGTAAGGGATATTTCATCTGTTCATGTGGTGTGTATACTCTCACATCATTTCTAGAATGTAACTGCAAAATTCACCAAAGACTTCTTCTAGATCAGTTATATTTTATCCTGTGGAAGCTCTGACCTCTCTGTCTGCTGAATGTAATTTTTTTTTTATACAGAGGAATTCCTCAAAAAACCCAGAAAAATGGAATAAGGAGAGAACAAATGACCACATTTAGAACTAAAGAAATCAATGTACCAGAGCAAACAAGGAAGAAAAGAAAAAAATAAATTTCTTATACACCGTAGTCTTTATGTTTGTGAGAATAAATGTCCTAGCAATATTACTCAAATTGTGCAGAAGGATTAATGTGGCTAAAATATTAATGAAAACATATTATAAACTACTAGGAAGATAAGTCAACAAGGAAAAATTATAATATATATGAAAAACACATTATCTTTTTTTGAGTCACTGAGAACTGAAAAATTACCTTGATTGCTTATGGATTAGCAGCCTAAGAAAAAGTACAAGGTATACCCTACAAGCTATAAACTCATACAATAGAACAATAAGACCACACTCTTTAGTCCTTCATAATGCATGATAAAATTTCAATATGATGAACTTCCATAATTGTGGTCTGAACAGAGATTTGAAAGGATACATACATAAAACAATGTTTTAAGTTAAAAGAGCACATTCAGAACCAGAAAAATCTTTATCTTGAGGAGCATCTTGAGAAATGAAGCACTGAAAAAAGGTCAGATAAATGTCATAAGTTAAAAAGTTGCTGAAGGAGTGCCTGTGTTGGAACATGTCTTAGTTGCCACGATTAACATTTTGAGGAAATTATTAGGTAGGCTAATATTACATTTGTGATAACATTAGGTGTACACATATAAAAATACATATACATGTACTAGATAAAGGGGCACACATACACATCCATGCTATACACATACACTTATACATGCACACTTGCATATAGCAAATTGAGAACAAGAAACTGATCATTGTAAGTCACTGCTAGAAATAACTTCAGAAAATTAATAAGTGAAGTGAAAATGTAGGGAGCAAGCACAAAAAAGTACTGAGGAGTAACAAAGATATTGGTAAAAATGTCAGGATGTACATTTAACTGTAAATATACACTATATTTATATATTCATTTATATAAAATATGAATATCCCATTAACTGCTTAGGGGGAAAATGCCAAGTGAACGTCATATCGTGATAAGGATTTTCCCACTTCATCACTATTAAGAGGCCAATAAGGGGCATCTATTAATGTTAGAATTGTAATGCTCTCAGATCTAGATAATGTGCTTTAGACAATTTTAAAAGAGCTAGCTGCTGGAAGCTTTGGAAGATAAAGGTCAATTTCCACTAAGTGTCTGGAACTGATGAAATTACAATTGCCTGAGAGAAAACCAGTATGGTGCCAATACCTAAAAACCATGAATAGGGTGAGTTACGTCATTAAAAGCCCATAAATTAAGTCAGTTAGGCCATTACTGTTCTGACACTGATCCCAAAATTATGGCAGAACTGATACAAAACTTAGTTTTCTCTCTCTTCAATGTTTCCTTTTACCAAGTCTTAAATTTGTTTGGTAGAAGTAACTGAATGATGTATTATTTCAAATATTTTGAAGTAAAAGTTAAGGAAATTATTTATATGAGTGAACTGATGGTAGATGAATAAGTTCATCACAATGCAAACTATTATTCAGGATGCATTATAATTCAGGGTTTATATAGACATGAATTGTTAATATACACTTTCAGTAAGGAATGTCACACAATCTGCAGTTCTTAGTCTGTCTCCAAAGTTTAAAATTTTTACATTTACACAGAATGAAAAACAGTCACTGGTGAAATGAGAAGATGACAGTTGTGAAAGTTACATTAAACAAATAGGCTAATGGTGTTAAAAAGTCTGCTTTTTACAGCAGAATATGCACTATTAGAAAGCATTTCTTTTACTATAGCTAAAAATCAAATTCTGCATCTCAGAGGAAAGAAAGCAGATAATACTGGGTGGGAAAAGGGTATCTCATACAGTAATCCTATCAAAGGTATAAAATATTGACTAATTAATGACATGAGGAGTTCTGTCTATGTTCTATACTTAGATATGGAAAAAATATAATTTCAGATTGATAAATGAAAACACTAACGAAAATATTATTACAGTCTCTATCTCTTTTTTTCTTTTCTTGTGTAAGAGAGCTTCAGATTTGTTCTTTTGTTGAGTAACCAAGATAGCAAATGAAACTAGAAATCTAAGAAAGGATCACTGTTATCTTGGGTATGCAGACCAGTCGGTGAAAGTTTCTTTGCCACACATTTGATACAGTGATGTTCAAGACAGTGAAACAAACAAATCCAGAAAATTGTGAGGAGAGTAGGCTCACAATCAGAATTAACTCAGAGCAAATGTTGACACAGGAGTTAGTCCAGGTGACAAAAACTAAAGAGTTTGAATCGTTATTGACTAATGGGTTTGCCATGGGCACTTTGCCCAAACAGTAAGCCAGAGACAGATAATAAGATGGAGCTGTTAAGTATATGATTGTCATGGGGTGACTTTGTGCTGTTAGTATTAGTATCCCATATCACTGCTCTATGCCCAGACATGATTCCTGTGTCTTCTGTACCTGTACCTTTAAATTGTGCTTAAAGGAAGAAAAAAACCTGAACTTCACAAGTAATCAGTTTTCTCAAGGTCTCGCTCGGCATTCTTCAGCAGGAGAAGAGCACTCTCGGTGTTTTTTTTTTTTTCCTTTTTTTTTGGACTTACTTTTCCTGGATTTTTGAATTTTTTTTTTCTTTTTTTGTTGTTTTTTCCACCTCTCCTGGACTTGTTCATAACCTCAAAACCTCAGAACTCTACCGAGGGACCCTCCACCGACCCAGAGGGGGGGCCCCCTCCCCCCACAGCGAGTCTACTCCGAGAGAAAGAGAAAGAGAGAGAAAAAGAGAGAGAGAGAGGACACCCACCAACGGACTTCTAAATCTTTCAGGTCTTCTCCCCACAGCAGGCGGGTTTAGTATTTAGCATTGGTACTCCTTAACTGTCTGTTTGTTAAATAAATAGTTTTTATTTTCTCTTTCACATTCCTCCGAGGAATTCTTTCCCAAACCTAGTGGGGGAGGAGTAGCTATAGCCTGCCTTTCTTTGAGGAGACGCTCTCTTTGGACGTTCTCCTTAAATTCGGCCAAAACTACAACAATGATCTAATTCAAACATCTTGGGACTGGATTTAGATTTAGAAATACTGCTGAAAAGAATTTGAAATGTTTCCTAAGAACGATGTTTTGGTAAAGAGACTATGTGTAATTTTGATTTGCTGTACCGGCCAAAAATGAACAACAGCAGAAGTTAGTAATCTGTGGATTTTCTGCTCAGAAAAGAAAAAAAAATAATAAAAGATATATCATAAAAGAAGTGTAAAAATTATTTGAACCATAGGCTGTGACTTAGTGCTTCAAAATTTTGTTTTGCAATCAAAAGATTAGTAGCCAGATACTCAGAATGCCACTACTTCACAGATACAGAGAACAGGACCATGCAACTTTCAGGTGCTATTACATTTCTGCTGTGCTTACCATGGTGGATAAAATTTAGGTTGCTCCATGTCATAGCTACGTTTATTATATCTTCAGGAAACTTACCAGGCTGTTAGAAGAGAGCAGTACATTTAACCTGTATTGTCTTCCTGCAGCTTCACTTACAAATGTAGACTGATCATTATTTCATATTACACCTCTTTTTGTATTAGCTCACATCACAAGTCAGAACCTTCCGTACACCATTGAGGTGCTAATATTTCCATTAAACTACCATTCATTTCCTGATTTACTGCTCAGTACTTGAACTGTCAGTCAGCAGCTAAACTGTGGTTTAATAGTGTGGAAATAGAATAAAATCAATAACTAGAGAAGCCTCTGACTTTGTGAAGTCAACTTTAATCATGAATCAGTTATCTCAGATTTTTTGACATAACTCAAATAGATTGTGCTAAGGCAGAGAGTGTTACCTGAGAATTTATGACAAGGTCATATCCCAGCAGTGTCAGGGACTTTCCAGCCCTGCCTAGGGCACTTGCAGAACACCGACCTTTAAAGCTTCTCCCTGTTTAAACTATTTATTGCCTGAGGTGTGAGAGGAAACAGAGAAGGGAGAACATGGAAGTGTGGAACAAAGGTCAAAGCTCTGGAGACCTCTATTATGTGCTTTTGTTGGTTTTGCCAATTTCTAGGAAAAAGCAATGAAGTGGATAAGTTAGTAGTAGACAGATTACGATAAGACCCAGGAAAGATATTGCTGATGTTGCATATATATATATTATACTGACCAAAAAAAAATTTGTACTGTAACATAGCTAATGAGAAAGCACAAACATTACCTCATACAAGTAGCCGTGCTCTCAGGAGCCATACTATTTCCAGTGCAAATGTCAAACAAACCTTTCCACTTGAAATTTTACTGAAAAATATAATTTAAAAAATATTCTACTAAGTCTGTTCCTTCAACTTCTCATTTGTTTAGTAGAGTGATAGCACAGTGCATGCCAGCTAACTGAAGCATTTCTGGCTGTGAGTACGTTGTTATTTCTTTCCTTAAGCCATGTCCGTCCAGTGATAGATCCCTTTTAAGGTGCCTTTTACAATGAAAGAGACATAAAATATTAGCAGTATTTTTATAAAAGGAAAGCAAAAATGATTTTTCAGTTGTATTTATGTGTGAAGATTATGCTAATGCAGGAAAGACACAGCCCTAATTACAAATCTCTAGTGTGATCACATCTGAAATTGCATCTTATTACCTCATCATCAGAAAATTTTAATATCTTGATCTTAATTCCAAAAGTCTTTGGAGAGACCTGGGAAGCTACAGAAATGGAAAAATAGGTGAAAAATGCAGGAAAAAATAAGTCAAGGAACAATGACTAATGAAAATGCAAGAATACATAGCAATTCAGAAATATGGTGAGATATTAAAACTTATAAGCATGGATTACTTAGAGTACTTGAGGCACAGTCAAGTGGAACACAGCTGAATAAGCATGAACTGATAAGGCACTTTGGCATCAATTCCTGTTACACTGATAATTCATTTCCCATAGGAAGTGTCTTTAATAGACTTGTGGTACTACTTACAGTTAAGAAATAATTGATCTTTGACAAAGGTTCTCCTTCTCTGTTCCATCCAGTCACTGAAAAGATCTATGGGTTCAAGCAGCTCTGCTCATTTACATTGCAGAGAGCTCAGTCTTACTACCTGCATCATGAAGATAAGAAAGAAGGGAAGAGAAGCATGATGCAGAGCAGGGAAGGGATTTGTGTGGTAAAAAGTTCCGTTTAATGTTCTGAGTCAGACAGAAGGAGATAAACAGCATGGACACTCTAAAATAGTACTGTTCTACTTCATTACGTTATTTTAGAAGAGATCTTTGTTTCAATCTAGTAAATAACCCCTCCACAATTTCAGTTAGTATTTTTGATATTGTATCATGAGTCCACCCTCCTCATCATGAAAATGTAAAGCACAATTATATCAGTCTGCTTATCTAATTCAAAAGATGCATCAAGATTTTCTCTAGTTTACAGTTATGTTGTAGCTTCTAGACATACAGCAGTAGTCTGGATAAGGGTTTCTTTTCTTAAACTTAAGCAGATACAATCAGTAATTTCACACTTTTTTTTTTTGTTTGTTTGTTTGCTATAAACAGATCATGTCCAAAATCTTGCATGGCATTTAAAGCCTACTATCTGAAAATATTTATTAAAAGTAGGAGAATTACAAATCTGTGTAGATTAACTACTTTTCCTGTTTTGCGTGGCTCTGAAACATCTTTTTAAGTTGATGATTGAGCATTAGCCATCCAGACTTCATACAGAACACAGTTGCTTTCACAGAGAAATGCTGATAGTAGTTTTTATTGCAAAATGCAGACATGACATTTTATTGATTTATAGTAATTTGAATCTACAAAATAAAATACTTAAAGAAAGCAAATACACAACTAATTAATAAATCATTTCAGTTCTATGAAAGGAACATTTAAAGAAAATGAGACACTATCCTCTGACAATTTTATGTTATTTTTGCATGAAATCAGTCACAAAGTATGCTAAAAATAAACCACGAGTTGTCACAGAGGCATTCACATCCTTACCACTGTTCCATGACCATATTTTCAAAGAAAGGGATGTAGTCAGTATTTTCATATTCATGTAGACACTCTTGGGAAGAAAGGCTTCTAGGAAAACCAAAAGTAAAAGAGGATATTTCCCTTTTCAAGTCCTCTTGGAGTAAAAGCCAGAGACATTTTATCAGAAAAGTAAGACAAAAGATCTCAATATTGTGCCTCTGCAATCTCCCTCCCTCTCCTCCCACAGGAGTTCTTCCCTTGGTTTTGGCTGTCCCTCTGAGTTCTGTAACAATTTGTCATTTGGCTTCACATTTCTACTGGTATCAGTCACTGCCTGAAAAACCCATACCAGTACTTCCAAGCTGAGAATTCCCTTCACTTCAGAGAACATACCTGGAGAGACCATTGGAAGGTAAGTAGAATGAAAAAAGCTACAATACTAAAAATTGACATAAGTTTAAAAAAAAAAAGTCTATATCTGCTGAGAGATTAATAGTGTCAGAGGATGGCTCATCATTCAGCAGGACTTGTCACAGGCAGTGCCAGGTGACAAGATAGAAAGCATGAGGAGAGCAAGTAGGTGGCAACATGAAATTGCTGAGAAACACAAGCCTCTATATTTACGAGCTTTTTTTTTCCTTCTTCCTTTTTTAAACCCCTGAGAGCTCTAATGGCAATTCTTATGCACAAAATCCTCTCCCTCTGGCAAAACACACAGTGCAGTCCAACACAGCAACACCCTCTTCAACCCTGGCACTGTAGACATACTCAGTTACTCTGCTTGTGTGAACAATATATGAATTGCCTCTCTGAAACTAGCATCAACATATTTTTAATTGCTTGTTTTTCAACTTCACTCTTTTGCTCTCACTTTTTGTAGAACAGCAGTAGAACGTGCAGATACCAATTTTTATCGTTACCTTTTCTAGAATATCCATTGCCATTCCCCTCTCAATTTCTTCCAGTAAGTAACGAGAAGTACCAGCATTCAAAAATTCAGTGATACTACACCTGTGAAATAGTGGCTCCATGTAACCAGTAATCCCTGTTAAATGTATAATGTGTGACTTTAACTTTTTTAGCGAATATCAAATATTTTTTATGATCTCCACATAAATCTGCTTCTGGATGGAAATTCTGTATGCCAACACCAACTGGCTCTGATACAGTTGTAAACTACACTAAACCATGTGAACTGTTGTGTGGTAGAGGAATAGGAAATCTTTTCTCTTGTGATCTAAGGCAAGAGTTGAATTAAGTCACTGTACCAGACATATTAGAGGTTAGACTTTGAGAAAATTTTTAGGCATCATCACTCAAAGTATTGAGGTCAGACTTAAAGAAAGCCTTCAGAAATTGTCACTCATATTGGAATATTAGAAATCTAAACTTCTCATTTTAAGAATGAACAGCAGTAGGCTTTCAAAATGTGGCAACTAAGAATGTGGCTAACTAACTTTAGCATGCAAGGAGTGGCTGGGCCACTAGGAAACTCAGTGGCTGACATCTCACTTGATTTGGGCTTCAACATCAACTTCATGCCCAGGGATAGAGATTTGCAGACTGAATGGCCCTACTGATTAGACCACTCAGAGAGCTGGAGATTTTCTGTAAGATTTTCCTGACCCTCGGGGTATTTAATCCTTCTGTTCCCACTCCCCAGAGCTTGCCCTCAGTAACACCCTAGACTGGAGGAAAAAAAAAAAGGAGAAGAAACACACATTCATTATTCCCTTTGCTGGAACTGGACTGCCCTGAAAAGAATGCAAGACTGGCAGCATCAGAGAGAGTAAACAAGAGGGAGTCTGATGCTGCAGGCCAACAAGGAAAGTGCCTTTGCTCCCCCAGTGTTAACAAAGGCAAAGAACCCTCCACCAGATGAAGCGAACTGTCCAAGAAAACAGAAAAACTGGCAAAGCTTGCATACAGGCAGAACATCAGCATCACTGACCCTTTTAAAAAAGTACTTCTCGAGGAATGTAAGCATGTAAGAGAAACCCATCTATGTCGTGCTACCTCATTTTGGGAAAACACTCCACAAGAAACAACGTTATGGAAACATTAAGTCTGCTGGCAGTAGGACAGTACCCTGTTTTTGCTTGATAAAAAACAGGGGACATCAGACTGCTGATAATCCTGTTTGCCTTGTGCTGGAGATCCATTAAGAAATAAGCCCTCACAGGAGCTAGAAATAATCCTTCAAAAGGATTCATATAAAGAGTTACTTTCTAAAAGTGACTAACTATATGACCTCAATGGAGAACAGCTTGAGATAGTTTCACCCAAGATCAGTGCACTACCTAAGAATGACAGACAGGAAAAATATTGAGGATAGCTTGAAGGAAAGTAAGGCAAAGAAAAAATAATTAGACTGCTCTGTAAAATGAAGTTTAATCACGAAACAGAATGGTTTTATAGAATCAAATTATCACCAGTGAAAGTATGGAAAGAGCTACTTACAAGGACTATGAAAGCAGCTACAGGTATGGTGGTTGCTGTATTTAAATAAATATAGAAAAAATGGAGGCTGTACAAGTTAAGAATGAAGATTAAATTGTCAGAGAAACTAGGTTTCAATTGTTATATTCCTGAGAACTGGCTAAACATGTCATCTTAGGGTTTTATGTGTTGTATTTTAAAGTTTCTTTAGTTTAAGAACAAAATCTTTTATCACTAAGCACCAGCCTTGCAAACTCACCATGAGGTCTAGAAATCAAAGTCAGCTTTTTCAGTTTCATGTAATATTACCAGTTTTGAAGTAAGAATTTAGCTGAGAATTCTCTTTGTCTCTAACCCAGAACTGTCATTTACATTTAGTCACAGGTAGATAATGGCCCAACAAACACAATGAAATCCTGTGAGAAAAATGTATACAAAAGGTCAAGGTCAGCTAAATTTCAGTCAAAGTTCTTCTTTTGGTTTTCTCTAACATTTTTATTACAATTGAATTTCAGTATTTGAAAGTAAATATATTTTCACCTGCAGTACATCTAATATATTTATAGTAAGAGATATATACTACACATCTGGTGCATACCAGTAAGTACAAACCAACAGGCAGGAATTTAAAATAACCAAACAAAAAAATACCTAACACATCAATATTTCTGCTGAATCTTCTCCTGTTGCCAGCCAAAGATATTGATAAATTGCCAAGAACTTCAGAACTGCATTGTTGTCACAAAAATAAAGCTAAATATAGTTCATATCTACCAAGCTGTTGACTTAATGCATGGTGTTAACTAGTAGCAAAAAACAATATCTATATATTCACTACATTCCTGAGGAATCAGATTATTGATTTATATTTTACGTTTTATAAATTGAGCGGCAGGAATAAGGGACCAAGAATTACAATACAACATAAGTTGTAAGACCAAAAATGAGAATAATAAAAATAAACACGAGGCTTCTTGGACAACCAAGAGGACACCTGCTTTCTCTAGGGTATATACTTTGGTGTCTGCAGTTTTGCTACATCATATGCCCAGAGTTACTGGCACCTTAGGAGGCAAATAAACGTCTTATCTAAGTCGTAGTGTAAACATTACATTAGCTCTGTGTCCTTGCAGCTATGAAATGCTATGTCTCAGCCTAAGGAAAGCTTAAAGCAAAGTCTTCTTAACATAAGGAAGTTAATATAAGGAGGGAATTCAATGCAAAGCATGAGCAGCACCTTGCCCTTTCATGAGGCTGAAGAGCCATGTCCCTCATAACTTTGGCTGCTTCGTGGATTTCCTAGCTCGCTGCAGAGACATGACTTGATGTGGTTCGTACCACAATAGTCTTATGGTCAGAGAAGGTGGCAGAAAAAAGTCGTACTGTGGTTCTGGTTCCTTCATCTTAGACTCTTTATAATCTTCTGCCAGACATATTTGGTAATATATTTGGTAATAACCAAACAAAAATACTTCAGAAGGTAGAGAAGCTACACCCTTCTTAATAGTTCTAGTCAGTAGTCTTGCCTCTGGATGGAAACAGAACTCCCTTAAGCATAACAACACTGACTGTTAAGCATTAACATCAGTTTACAGCTCATAAACTAAGGGTCTTGCTAATGTTTCTGATTATTTTTTTTTTAAATACATGAAGGACACTACTTGCTGGATACTGTTGGTGAATGCTGAGCACGTAAGGCTAGTACTACACTGCAGCAAGTGAAGTGAGAGGTTATTCTCCTTTCTGAAAGCAACTTGCTGGCTTTAGAATTCAACTACACAGTCCTATCTTCGCTTTTGGAAAGTGTCCACCTCTTAAAAACAAGTATAATCAGAAAGCCGTTGAATAAGATAGAAATGAGAGTGTAGAAGTTTGTAAACATGCCTTGATACTTGATACTGCTACTTTGTCAATGGGATGGTAGACTTGACCATGTAGTCTAGTGGTCCATGTGGAAAGGGAGATCTTACTTAAATTGACATGGCCGAAATAGCTCGTACTAGGACTACTTCCTTCTTTGCTGGAAGACTACATGAATAGGCAACAGGGTAAAGTTAACTGACATTTGACTGTTGAAATAAATTTTCTTTTCCATACATTGAACTTACTCATTTCCTTGGACAGATTGTTAATTCTTTCAAGCCACTGTATCTGTCTAAACCTAATTTTCTATCTAATTCAGATCTATTAATTGTGTTACCTTAGTAGATGCTTAAAATTTAGAAGTAAAAATGTTCTCAAATGTAAAATCCAATTGCTGCTTACAGACATCAACTCACTTCTCCTTGACTCTGACTGCTTTTTTTTTTTTTCTGAAATGCAATGTTTTATTCATGTGTTTATTTATCTTTAGTTTTTATGCAGGGATTGTTTAAAAAAGAGAGCACTACAAGGTTTGGAACAAAGCATATACACACTTTTCACAGCTAATTTTCACAAGAAACTGAATTGATCATGTGTGAAAAATTGCTGTTGCTAAGGGGGACATTACAGTCCTACAAATTAGAATCAGGGTTTAAACACTGATCTTTGATACATGTAAGTATACTGCAACCAACTCATGTAATCAACACAAAGTATATGCTGTTCAGAAATTTTATGGCAATACTAGAAAGACATATGCCTAAGAAGATATGAGAGTGAAATTCTGAGGTCATCCTTATAATGATTCACTCCACTTCTTCTCAGTTTAAAACTCCTGAAGTCAGAGGAGTTGTTTATCATTTGCTTTTTGACACATGAATTAATTTAGGAAATTTTCTCTTTGTCATATAAGGAGGCTCACACACTACAGTCCCCCTTGCTTTTAACCTAGTAACGTGAGGCTGTATCAGAAAATGGGAAAATTAACTGTAGGACAGTAGCTGCTGACTGCATTATTTCCATATGTCCTTAGCAAAACTCACAAAACCACTGCATAAAATCTGATCTGAATAACTATAGTAGATTCTAAGATGGCACCTATACCTAGTCTAGTGACTTTACACACAGAACTACATAGGAGGACCAGAAAAGGAATTGTTCTGTCCACAAAATGCTAAAAACTAGAAAAATAGATGCAGAACTGTATTTGTTGGCATATACACTGTAAACCTACTGTGAATTATTGTATTCCTCCTGTGCGTTGCACTCCAATGTAAAATCAAGCTAGAGATGAATTTACACTCCAAGGTCCTGGGAGCCAGTTTGTGCTGAGAAGTACAGGCATATCTCTTAACAGCTGTGGGAAAGCTGCATCATTCTTCCCAGCACATCTACCTGCAGCACTACTTGCTTGGAAACCCTTCAGATATTTTTACAGAAAAAGACATACAATGCAACAAAACTACTGTGAGATCTATCAGGTGTTGAAGAATGAGGGATGGGACAGAAGATGAATTATCAGTGTGTCCTTCCATTTATACTGAACTCATTACTCTGAGAAGAATAAAAACAAAGTCTACGCAAGGGCCTCTGCAAGGGAAGTTGAGAGGAAAAGAACAGCGATTGCATTCTGATTTTATTTCCTAGCATGTCTGTCTCAGAAGTTCTCTACTATTGCTTTATGAGACTGGAGAGAGCAATAAAAATTTAAAACAATAGGCATTACCACTTTTAGTCAGTAACAAATATTACAGAAGGAGGGTACTTGCCAGTTAAGTCACCCAAAGAGACAGAGTATTCTGTATTTAAATCTCATAAAATGTTCCTCTGAACTCTCAGTGCTTGTGAACAGGAGACTATTACCCCTCTCTATAATTAATTCTGTTAGATGTTTTCTTTTCCTTTTCTGAGTAAAAGCAGCAATACACTACTCTACAGAGCTTTCAAGTAGTTCTGGGACCATCTCTTTTACATTCTTTTACCCCCCTCCTTTTTCTAATCCTGACTCTGCATGTACTCTTTGTTTAAATCTGCATTACAGTATTGCCAAAAACTGAAACTCACCATGGGAGGCTGGTTTTGCAGAAAACTGCTAAAAGAGGTACTTCGTGATGCCAAAAAATATTTTCATGAGGCTACAGAGAAAATAAAGCTTACACATTAGGACACCCTTTCATGTAGAAAAATTGACATGAATTTCACTCCTGTTTTGGTAACTCATTGTTTGAAGGCCAATCAAAATCAGAATTCAGCAGTTAGATATTTCCCTTGCTCCACTGTGTTAATATAAGTGCTTGACAAAATTTATTTATTTATTTTTAATCCCCTCATCACCAATTATAATCCCTTGTTTGACAAAAGAGAAGTTAAAACACAGAAAGTCTGGATGTAAAGAGTAACTTAATCTTAAGTTATGGGCATCTTTCCCCTGGCAATATGCAGTACTGAAGAATTGTTTCGGCTATTTCTATAGTATGCAAGAAAAGCATTTGGTTTTAAGTTGCGGTTGCCAAATTACAATTTAAACAGGCATTGTTTGAGTATAATTAGCTCTATGAAAAAGCCCATAAGCATGAGAACTGGCCTGAAATATGATTGTTTTTTAGGTTGCTTATGCCTGCAGCACTGACTTTGATGCCTTTGTCTGTTTAGAGTTTACAGCATGTAAAATTCCTTAATATCTTCATTGTTTAGTTTGCTTTTGTTCATTATATAAGTACTAAGAACAGGTAAATCCCCAAATCTTTTATGATATAGGAAATTACCAGTGAATATTTGGCATTTCAATGTGAAGGCTGAAAGAAAGGTGTTTGGAAGTTTCATTGCTGTGACCTCAGTTTTGCTTCATTAAAATTCTATATTATTATTAAAAAAAAAAAAAACAAAACAAGTTATTTTATCCTTACTAAAAGTCTGGTAAACAAGAGACATGCAAATACTTTTTCACTGCCATTGAGCAGGCTCCATGGTGACCTATATAGCTGTAATTCTGAGGAAAATTTTTTTTGGTGGGGAAAAAGGAAGAGTTAGAAGAAACAAACCTGTATTATTTTAAAAGTTGGAGATTCCAAAAATTATGTTTCTTTGCATCTTAAAGTACAATAAAGTTGTGTGTAGGAGAGCTCAACTTGGCAAGCACCTTTGTCACTGATCTTTGAGACCTTGTAAAAGATCTATCTATTGCTCTAAACACTTTATGGAAATATTTTTCATAGTGTAGTATCAATTTCCACTTCTGAAAAGGATGATTAATTTTTGAGAGAAGTATTGTTGAAAATGCTGAAGAAAGTTATTTGATCTAAAGTGCAACAAATGCCTTTTGTGATTGCTTGGATACCTTTCTAGTGAAACATTTCATGCCCCCAGGGCAGGATGCAGGCAACATCTTCTCTGATCACATCATAGCAACCAGATAATTCTGACACAGATCTAGGAGAAAACTTCCTGAGTTTGACTAATATTCAAGGAATTCACGGCGCAGTTCATTCTAGCAACATAAATGTTAGAGGAAATTTGTTTGGATGCCATGATGATTTTTTGCTTTTTCATATACCCCTTTTATATACCCTTTCATATACCCTTTTATACAGACTTTATGTATCCTTAGTGCTTTTAGCCCACATACTTGTAATTCCCTAAGTCTGTTAACCAGCTTAGACCCAAAATTCCATTAAGCCAAGAGACTAAACTTCTTGGAAGCCCCGACACGAAGGTCCTCTCCAGAACATGTTCTGTGAACCGAGATAGGCCCATCCAGGGGGAAGGTTCCTCAGGAGGGGGCTTCTCTCAAGCCTCTTATTGGGGAATCTGTGATAGATATGCTGATGTGCAAGGTCTATAACTGCACACATGAATCATCATGTGTGTGCATTTTCCGAGGGGGCACTTTCGGGTGTGCGTTTTCGGTGTGCATTTGGGGGTGTATTCTACCTGGATGTGGTGCCCCTGAAGATCCTTAAATAAATGCTGAGGTAAAACCCTTTTTTCCCCTCTAATCGTGTTTGGCTTTTAATTCTAAGCCCAGGGAAAGGCAACAGTTTCTTAACTAAGAAAAACTGTTAAACAGATGTAGCCCAGTAACACAGAAAAAACATCCTCACGTTCTTATGCATTCAGTTAAAAAGCCTGAAATGGAACATTTGGAAAAATCTGCCTACTTTAGGAAAAAAAAAAATCCTAAAACTACAAAAGGAAGAGATTTTCTTAACACTTAATTTTACTGTGAGTCCATCAGTTCAACTACATACCAGAGTAATGCTGAGCACAGACGTTACAAGACTCAGTGTGTGACTCTGTGTGTATGACAGTACGTCTTTCTATGTGTGTGTCTCTTAAAAAGCTTTGGAAGTTTTATTTTAATAGACCTGTTCTCCAAATGTATTGATTTGCAGCTATTTTGAAAGGAAACAGATTGTTAAATGAAGGATCAAATAGTAAACTCCTGCATTTGCAACTGCAAAGGAAACTCAAGACATGTTATGAGATGGAAAGAGTAAACTCAAGAAGGGAGGAAACCTTCTCGGAATTTTTAATATTAAATCCTCATACTTCATCTGTGGAAATGAATATTTAAATGGAATGGCATGTGAGACAGGTGTAAAACTAAGATAATGAATAGATGATGAATTAGATAATTTTATATTTCTTATTCATTTATATAATTTTCAGACAGGTGTACCTACTATATTTTGTTACAGAATCAATATAAATTATTTCTTTAGTACTGCTTTGAGTTTTGTGTGCGACAGAACAGACTCAGAATACAGGCATATGAAATATTTATTCAAAGGCACATTATGCTTGACAGATATTTTGAGTTTATACCAACTTAATTTAATCTATCAAATTATAAAACCTGGAAAAGATAAACTGCGCATAACTAAGTCCTGCAAGGAATGAGAAGCAAAAATAAAGACTTACATATTTCCAGACATTTTAATATTGTTGTCATACTAGTAGGTAGTTCAGAATTTCATGCAGCTTTCACTTCATAGTAAAATAAAATATCAATAAGTAACACAAATGAAAAACCTAATGGCACAGTGTCCTCTAAAGATAAAGTTGACATAGATTCATAGTTTAAAACATAGATGTGTGTCTTGGTTTGAAAGAAAGGTGTCTACTAAGGAAGGCAGGAGCCTCCCTTGGAATGAAAAATGTAACCCCCTTCCCTCCGAATTATTATAATTTTGAAATTAAGGGGCTTTCAGGCAAGGATATGAGGAATAGGAATAACAGTTCTTTACTAATACATTATAACAAGGCAAACAACAAAAACCAATAACTGTGGCAGTAACAACCAACAGACCCAGAACCAGTGACACCGTCCCAGCTGTCAGGCCCTTTCCCCTTCGCTGCAGTTCCGGTCACGGCCGGCAGGGGCGCTGGCGGCTCCCGCTGAGCAGGGCGGGGGCGATGGTTCCCCCGCGCCTGCAGGGGGCGCTGCGGAGCGAGCGCGGGGAGCACGCGGCAATGGCGGCTGGGCCGGGCCGGGCAGGGATGGGAGAAAGGCCTCACAAACCCCCTGGGCAGCCGGTCCCGGGGCTTCAGCAGGATCCTCGGGAACAGCAGGCTGGAACAGCAGGGACGAGCACAAAATCCTGGGTGGTAAACAAGGTGTATCGAACTCTGAAGCTGCAGCAGGAAACTCCAGGAAGTCTTCGCAGGCAGGAGGTGCAGCGCTAGCAGTACTACAGTGTAGCAAAGCCTCAAAGCAGCAGGAAAGGAATGGCGGAAGCAGGGCAGCAAGCTCCTGGTAGAGCAGGGAAAAGCTGGCTTGGGATCCCGGGGCCCCCTGAGGCACCTGAGCAGATGGTGAAAAGGTCCCTCTTTTAGTGAGGTGGGGTGTTAAATAGGGTCCCAGTGCAAAGGCTGCTCCAGCCAGCAGAGCTCCACTCACGGTAGAAGGAAGGCAGCAGAAGGCAGGACCCCGCAGAGGCGATGAATTCTCCCTACAGCAACTACAGCCTCTCCCTCCCCTTTGAATGCCAGGAGAACAAAGAGCGCTAGGCCCTGTTCCCAATCCCTTTTTTCCCAGTTCAAATCTCGCGGCGTCTCTGCCCCCACCTGAGGAAAAAACCCAAGTAAAAGAGGACAGCTGGACCCCTCCCCTTGTGGCCAGGTCTTTCTGTCTCTCTTAAGCACCCAGCAATTATCCCTTAGCACAGGAAAATTCTTTAAGAGGAAAAGAACAGAAAAAAAAACCTCCTAAAACCCCAACAATATGTGATAAAACATACAGTGCAAACAGTTTGGAGTACTTTTCAAATGAATTTAAGCACATTCATGTTAAATGTAATTCTAATGATCTTTGAAACTGGAGGTCCTCTTTGATAGATAACTAGGATATGGAGGTGTTGCTGAAGTGCTAAGCTGGAAAGAGTCTGAAGCTGTTCTGTGACCTTTTACTCAAGAGTTATGGTTTGATTTGGTTGGCCTTTCACTACAAGGTGAGGCCTTGAAGGTTTGAAATCATATGGACATTTTAAAATATGAATTTTTTCCATCTGTTTTGTGTATTAAGATAGTCCTACAGCTCCATAAGCAGGAGTTGAATTCCTGCTTCAGATGACTGACTTAGTTCTAATGTTATCCAGAGACATTTCAATCTCGAAATATTTATTCTAAACTTGAATATTTCACATCTTTTCAGTTATATACCCATTGAATAAAACATACAAACTCTTCTTTATAATGAGATTTGTAGAGGCTTTTTATCTTTCTAAATTTAGTAATCATCTGGTTTACATCAGTTGATTACTCAAAATACCTTTATTCCAATTCTACAATTCTTACATGGATATTTAGCTTTATTATTCAATGACTTTATTGGATTTATGCAGAAGAGACTTTATCATTTTGTTGAAGAGTAGCAGCAGAGAGTTATCACATGAAAATACGAATATTTGAAAATAAGCATCTCAATAGAAATAAATGGCTAAGTATATATAAAAAGAACTGGTGATTTCTCTCATATATGCAGACGCATGGGCAGACATATCTGGCATATTTCCCAGCTATGAATATTATCCCTGAAGTTAATTCAGGTAAAGCTTTAAAGACCTTAGAAAAGCCATCATTTTTACTTAGCATGCTGTAATATCAATACATGGGGAATTAAATTAAGTGGGGGTTTTTTGGAGTGGAGCTTGTCCTTGTTTCCAGATCTTCAGTGGTTTGAATTGCATTTAAGAAATGTCTTTCTCCACACTGAGACCAAAGGAAATTAATTTCTCTAGCGAGAGCTGTATCCTGCCACATTTCTGTACAGGTTGATGACATACCGTGGTTTTATTTCTGCTGAAGATTTTGCTATGTATTTCTACTGAAGATGTTCTGTGAGAAGCATCCAATTTGAGGTGAAATGGTACAAAAGGCTGGCTAACAGCAGAGCCTCACACAGGGTGTCCCATGCCACAAAAACAAAGACCCTACCACAAGTCAACAGAGGTATGGTTTGGCTCGACAAAGGAAAAGTAGCCCACTTAGAATAAACTGTAGAGTTTATCAAGCATGTCCATTTTTTTGCCCAACAAAGAACTGCAAGAATGTTCTAGAGACATGCTTTATTTAACCCAAATCACTAAGCATTTTTACCAAGCCATTAGCTGCAACTTCACAGGACCAATGAAGTTTAAATTTTTCACTTTAACAAAGTATGGATTTCTATGGAAGAAAATAAAAACATGTGGGAAAAAAAATCAACTTAAAGCATGACGTAGAAGCAGTTACTGTAAAAAAAATTGTGCTCTGAATTGTTCAGCAAATGTAATAAGTATTGTTGCATAATCTCCATGATCAATCTCCACAAAATTATAAGTCATTATCCTGGACTATGAGAAATTCATGTCATAGATCATTCAAAAGATCTGAATGAGGTGATTTATTTAAAAAACAAGTTGATTGATAGAAAGTGTGTTTTGTTCTCATACTAAAACCTCTTTGTTTTATGCCTGAAGGTAGATCACATATGCTACAATATTTGCTCTCTTTTCTTTGCAGGCAGAAGTTGTAACATTGCCAGACCTCATTACAAGCCTTTTTTTTCTTAATGTCTCCTTGCTCAAATCCATATAATAAATGAGGATTCCCTCTTGAATAAAATTAAATTTCTAGCTTATATTTCAGTGCAGAAAAGCTTGAGAGCATATTTCACTGCATCTAAAAACTAAAATAATAAAATAAAAGGTTTCCCAGAGCTACTGTTATCCTTAAGATGATCCTTCATTCTGGGTTGTTTAACATCATTTTCCAATACACCAATTTAGTATTACTTGGATGAAAAGTGGTTCCACATAGATGATAGATTTACTGGTTGCTGTGAGGATATATTTAACATTTTTAATTTTTCTATACACACGTAGAGACATACAAACATGCAAGAAGGCATATGGTTTGCATGTGCATAAATGTATTTATTTTTTGAGAGTTAGGGTAATTAATTACAGACTACTTCATAGTGTAATTTAAATAGAAAAATTAATGTAAATTCACACAACTTCATTTAATTTTATGAAGATTTATTCAGAGCAACAGAATCTGACTGAGAGGATGTATTTCAAACTGTCATATACAGACAGTAAAAAGGCTATTGAGACCCTGGTTCCATATAATGGAAATTGGTCTTAGTCCCCACTTTTCACCCTATGTAATATGATGGACAAGAAGATTGGTTGAAATTTGCTGGACTTTATTTACGACCAGAAGTAGAACATGCAAGAACTGTCTGAGTGCTTCACAGGCATAGAAGTTCAGCAACATGCCAAATGATGTTAAACAAATAAAAACACACAGAGCCTACTGACCACTAGCAGATGAGACCGTGCGTGATAAAACATAGGTCTCTTCTCCCAAGTAATAAGCAATGAGAAAAGAGGAAAGCCCCAAGTTGTGCCAGGAGTGGTTTAGGTTGGATATTACAAAAACATTTCCTCACCGAAAGTGTTGCCGAGCATTGGGACAGGCTGCCCAGGGAAGTGGTGGGTCACCATTCCTGGAGCAATGTAAAAGAATTATTAGATGTGATGCTTAGGGAGATGGTTTGGTGGTGTACTTGGCAGTGCTGGGATAATGGTTGGAGTCCAAGCTAGATGATTATATGATTCTATAATTCAGCACCTTTATCACTGTAGATAGTCAGGAAGACTTTCAGTCCTACTGCCAGTAAGCTATATATTAGTGGATCAATAACATTTCACGTTTCTGGGTTTTATGCATCTAATCTCATCTACTATTAGTCAAGAGGGAGGCTCCATAACTTGTAAAATGCATCACAATATGTTTCAGAGTCCTAGGTCCTTCAGTATTTGTATCAACATCCCTGCAGAGAGTCTAATGGATCCCATGCACAAAAAAACCACAAGGTTTGCTCGTGTAAGACTTGCAGGAGCAAGCAGACAGTCCACTTCAGTCACAGCTGGGTTGCCAGGTCACTGCACAGAGAGCCTTTGAGGCCACATCTCCACACTGTCCACTGGCCTCGCAGAAGTGAGCATTCAGGGGTAAGGCTGAAAGAGAATGCACAGCTGTGCAGTGACACGTCTCATACACTTCAGCTATTTTACTATGGACAAACATGGATTGTTTGCCTTTATCTGTGCTGCAGAACCTACACATGTTATCTGTGTGGAAATAACAAAGAGGAGGCAAAGTAGCAAGCTACTCTACAGCTGGCAGATGGTCACAAAATAAAATCTGTCAAATTATTTCCAATCATCAAAAATGTATCTAAAACGTATAAAATAACCTTGTTCCTGAGATCTCATTACAGAAGCTTGGGCTCACCATAACAGTGCCCCACCTGGTGAGATATTCTGAGACACCACTCTCAGGTGCTTCAAGCGATGAGTCAGACAACCCTGTAAAAACTAATTTCTTACAAGGCATGAACACTTCAGACATAAATCTGTTAACTGGTATTCTTTTGCAAGGATACCATTAAGATCACAGCTTTGTGCAAGGTAGTGATGAATTCTCTGGTAAATGGATAAAATATACAATTTTTTAAAATTTCCCGTTTGCTTTGTTTTCAAGACAGCTTGGTAGAAAATGGTCTTCGTATAGTCCTTTAAAAAGAGTTAATTGAGTATTTAAAAAATGACATTGGAAACTTTATCTTGTGCTGTATACAAAATATATGGAAAAGCTCTTGTTTTTCACTTTTAATATATGTTATTCTTCCATTCTACATGTAACGGTTTTCCAGTAATACCATAAAGTAAAAAAAAAAAATAGACATTTTACTTTTTCTTTCTCTTAGTCTTTTTCTCTCTTTCTTTAACAACCTATTATGTCTAAGTTGCTTTACAGTTTTGATGGATAGCGAAAACAGTAATATTCTGTATTCCAGAAGACAGGCATTTGCATAACTGATTTATTGAAACATGCTGAAGCAATTGGCATCGTAAAATATTATGAGCACTAAAAGTGCTTTTTTCATTAATCACTCTAAATAGTTCTGACATTTTTTAAGGGCCAATTTTATGTGGAAATTATCCAAACCCTTTGGGTAAAACAATTTGTTATTTAAAACCTTTTAACATGGATTGGTGATACTACTTCAATTTGTTTCAAGAGAAAATTATATAGCCTTTTGGGGAAGAACTGTAACCATAGCTAAAGGACGCATTTATTGAATTTAGACATACTCCCTTGTATTTGTTATCAGTAACAAAGATTACAGCTGTGCTTTTTCTTGTAAAAATACGATTTTTATGGTAAAATTGAGAAATGGATCAACCTTTACTTTCAAATAATTATTTTAACAACTTATTATCACATCATGGATTTTAACAAGCCTGAGATGTTACATGATTATGTGAATGGGAAATCAAGTTTTATTCATCTTCTTATTATCACAGCGCTTTACTTAGAAAATATCATAATCATATATTCAGATTTTTTAAAGTACCTTAACTTTCCTCCCAGAAAACAACAATAATAATAATAATAATAATAATAATAATAATAACAATAATAATAATAATAATAATAATAATAATTAATAATAATAATAACAATAACAATAACAATAATAATAATAATAATAATAATAATAATAATAATAATAATACAAAATTAATAAATCAAAAAACTCCATTACTTTTCAATGTAATTAATTTATTAAAAAATTAATTGCCTAAAATAACTACTTCACATTAACTAATTCCTACTGGGTTTATTTTATTTGTTCATCATTCAGTAGAATTTTCCAGTTTTTTCATAGAAGTAAGGGTAAATACACGTAACATCTGCAAAATGTCCTGATCTTACCTACTGAAATTCAAAATTCCTTCAATCATTTCCACTCAAGTGAGTTCATGAATTTTCCACTGAAAAATTCTAAAATGTGCATTCACTGAGATATTTTCCTCAGAGGCTGGTAAGCAGGAAAGGTCTGATCTAGTCTGATCATGCACAAGTACCAGCATAGGTGACCTCATAAGGGTAACAAGCACAATATATGGAAGAATTTGAGAGCATAAAGATAGTTTTGCTTCATCATCCTGCCTTCCTTGACAGTCCATAAAGCACAGGCTGGTAAGCTTTTTCTGTGTACTGCTATTTCTCACTTCTGAGTGGTTTTTCTTCCTCAGGCTTCTCAAATGGGGGCTGGGGATAAAGAATGTATCACTGAAAGAAAATGAATATAAACTGAGCATGTAAGTTGAGGAAGACCTTGGACGGTTGTAGGAATACACAGCTTTGGAAACCAGGAGCTGGATCTAGTTGGCAGCAAAGCTGACAATTGTCATGAGGAGTGGACAGAGGAGATGGTTTTTACATTTATTATTCGCTTATATATATTTTATGCTCTGAGTTATCTAAGAGTACCTTTTCAAGTTTGACGTAAAAGAAGCATAGCCTGATGACTGTTTCTAGCATTTGAATTTCATGCTTTGCCACTTTTATATATCATGCTTTGCCACTTTTATATATATATTTTGCTTCATGCAGGTGCCTAAAAAGAAAAGCTAATCATGCTATCCTAACAAGAGGTGTATGGATACAAAGAAGTTCGGAAAGAGAAGAGTCCTTATGATGGTCCCTAGGTAAAAGCAGCCAGTACTAATAAGATGTGTTACTCTATGCTGGATCCACTCTACTGGGAAAGCCATGAAATAAGAAGAGAAATATGGCAAGAGTTTCGTTTATAAAGTAGAATAAAAAATAAAAAGTATGAAAGATAAAAGAAAACATACTAAAAAGATATATTTCCAGAAGGGCTCATATTTTATGCAGTTTTTATATAAAAATCAAATTTCTTTTGGGTGTATTAAATTGCTTCAGAAACCTGCCTGGAAAATAATCCTATTTGCAACAAAAAATTAAATTTAACTTCAACATTTTCTCCTTCAAAAAAGGTCTTTAAATAAAATACTGTTTTTCACACTCAGCTGTCCTCTTTGTGTAATTACACAAACATGCATCCCTTCTTTTACCCTCCTTAGAGTGGAAAGTATATTACAGCTTTAAAAACCCTCAGATAACATCTTATGAAAAATAGTTGCTCAAAGGCACTTGATTATAAAATTATATTAAAAACATTTCAATGAGATTGATTTTGAAATGGCATCAAGGTCACCCTCAGTGGGGTTCAAGTCATTAACACATCAACAGTGTGGTTTACTTCTGAACCACAAGACCTTTGTAGAAAAAAAGCCCCACTTTTAGGGTGTGAATTATCTGACTAATTTTAGCTGCCTTAAGGAAGGCATAGTGCCTTGAAGAATGACATCAATATAAAAATTGAGTTTCTCTAGTTACCTCAGAGGTATATTGCAAAAGTTTACAATTGGGAAACAAACACCCCTTTCTCACTGAGTGCCTCTTCCACAGCTGGTACTGCACAGGTAAGTGGATTATTCCACACAACTGAACAAGAAAGGAAAGGAGAAACGGGGTCATTGCCCATGCCTAGCTATCTCAAGCAATCTTAGGTGCAAGCATAGAGTTGCTGTAGTGATTTCAAGGTTACGATCTCCATTCACCTCAAAAATGGAAAGGTTATATTGCAGCTCTGAGTCACAAAGCAGTTTTTCCTACACTTAGTTTCTAATACTCTGCCCTCTCTAAGAATATCTATTGCAGAGTGTTACTATCACAGGTGATTTTCCCTCTCATGGAAGAGGAGTTAAAAGGAATGACATTGTCCAAGTTATATCCAGGCATGAAGTCATGGCATGACTAAAAGGTGCATCTTAAACTGTGTTTATAGGTCCAGTTAAATGCATGCAGCCTGTTGAGACACCTTGCAAAGCAAAATACTCTGTTTTGACCTTGTTGAAATATTTTCTACTTGTTTATATGAAATTATATATTGTAAGGTTTGAGACATTTCTCCTCAGTGCTTCCAGTTCTGTGAGGGAGAATTTGTAAGGAAAAAATGTAAAGAATTAAAAAGTTTGATTTTTTTTCTTTTAAATTTATATGGCCTTCATCTTTTGTTATTTTGCAGACCAGGTTTTTTCATAGAGGGTATTATTAGGTTTAAAACAAAGAGAGAAAGAGCAACAGAGAGAGACAAAGAGGTGGAGAAATGTATTATTTATAGATCTGCTTCAAAAATATCTGGCTACCCCACAATAGTTGGCAAATAAAAAGTCATATAAGTTTTTGCCAAAATGCATATGACATATGGTTGCCAAAGACAAACCATCTGCAGCAGATGGCCTTTGGGTAGGTAGTATCTTATTTCCTGAATGACCAGTTATACTGTTTTCAGAATATAGAAGTGTACAGAAAATAAACAATACATTTAAATAAAGAAAGAACAGTTTTCCGCATTTGAAAGCTGAAATTATGCACATAGAAACACATTAAAAAAAATTCTAAATACAGATTTAAAATCTCGTAACATTTCTTCCTGGTATACTTCCTGTGCACTTGTTGCCAGTAATCATTCACTTGTTATTTTAAGTTCTCTACTTGAAAAGGTTCTCTGTGCCTTTACAGAGATTACATAGCAGCTAAATATTGGGCCAGATTTTCAGAGAATCGTAAAATCTTGGGATGGAATGGACCTTTAAAAATCACTTAGTTCAACTCCCCTGCCATGGACAAGGGCACCTTCCACCAGCAAAGCCCCATACAATCAGTCTTTGGTTACTTCCAGTGATGGGGAATCCACAATTTCTCTGGGCAGCATCTTCCAGTGTTTCACCACCGTTAGTGTAAAAATTTCTTCCTTATCTGCTATCCAAACCTAAACCTATCCTCTTTCAGTTTGAAACCATTGCCCCTTGTTTTCTCATTGTAGGCCTTGGTGCAAATCCTCTTTCTTATCAACCCTCTTATTCTGAAAAACTGCAATAAGGTGTCTCCAAAGACATCAAGTGATTTTGTATTTCCATGTTTTAGCAGTCAATAAGACTCCTTAAAATCATCTCCAATTTGGTGGTAAATCCTGCAACTGTATTACAATGTACATATTGTAGAGCAATATATATATACATATAATTTCTTTTTAATTAATGAATCAGAATTCATTTATATAGTATGTGACAACTATTAATTAAAAAACATTTAAATAATTACTCTCGATTACTTATCTTTTAAATATCATTGCTGTGTTATCTTATTAGATATCTATTTCATAGTTTTAGTCCAAATAAAATTAAATTCTACATCTTTGCAAATAACACATGTTCATTGTAGTTTCACATCGACTTGCAAGATTAAAGATTCTGATATACTAACTTTAGACCCATCACACTTACTTTCAGTTTTTAATCAGAGAATCGTAAAATGGCCTGTGCTGGAAGGGACTTCAAAGGTCATCTAGCTCCAACCTCTTGCCAGCAACACCTTCCACTAGATCAGGTTGTTCAGGGCCCCATCCAACCTGGCCTTGAACACTTCAAGGATGGGGCATCCATAACCCCATCTTTGGAATAGTTCTGAAATTTTTCAGACTATATTTTGTCATGCATGTAATTCCGATTGTCTGTATCACTTTTGGAGATATGTTGTGACCGGTACTCAAGATCTGAAGTGGTGGTGAAACAAAATGATTTACATTAACACATGATGTGGGCCTAGCAAGTACATTTTTTTATTCTTTACTCTGCATTTCTTAATCTGCTATCTGTTGTTAGAGCAGACTCTAAATTGTTGGTACCTTTCCCCTGAAAAATGTCCATTCATTAATCTAATTATTTTAAAAGTAAACAAGAAAAATTCCAGTTTATTGCATTTGTTCCAAAACCAAAAAGAAATGGCAAATATAATGCGCATGTATATATAATTTGAGATAATGGCAGGTGTGTAAATCAAACACCAGGGTACCTAGATTACAGGCTGCCTGTGTTTCAGACAGACAAGTACAAAATCCTAGATCATATAGCTGAAAAGTTCTTTGAACCACTGCTTTGTGACAGGCAAATAACACAAACTTCTGTGATATTTTTGAAATATATTCATATCTTTGTAAACCTGGTCTGCGTGATGGAACTCTAATTGAGTGAGCACTATTACAGTTTCAAGGAGGAAAAGCCCCACCCCTGAAACAACTGTCAGAGAATATTCCATAAATATTTGAAGATAGTGCTAATTACAACTTACTCGGTAGTCACTGCTGGTAGTCCTACCAACCACTTCTGAGCTCATAAGTAACTCACGTTTCTTTTGGTTTATATGTCATGCGTAAACCTATTCAAACTAATCTCTCCTTAACAGTAACAGCTAAACAGCTCACTTAAACCCATACCACTTGCAATTATTTTTCTGCTGCAACTATTAAATCTTTCCTAAAATAAACCATATTTATTTTCTCTTAGAGATACCTTAATAAGTATCACTGATATTTTACTAGAAAACTGTGGTGGAAAATATTTGGCTATGCCTATACTAGTAAACTAAATATGCCCAGGAGCATTCAGGACCATTGAAGCTGGCTAAACAGTGTAGTCTGCATCTGCTCTGGGACGCTCTTTTTGCTTCTGGCATAAGGTTACTCCATGAGAACCGACTGTGTTGAACAGTCCCTGGAAAATTCAACCTCCCAGAGTGTGCCCAGAAACTGTTAGGGACAATGCTATTAGGATTTAGACAAAACATGCTCGAGGCCTTTACAACAGGGTAGCGGGATATGGAGCTGTATTTCAGGGCCCAGGAGTGCTCCAGAGAACTGTGTGATGCATTATTAAAGGCACAGACTGTGGTTCTTCTCCTAATGTCCCATTTAAATGAGTATTATGTTGTGAACAGTATCTTCTGTTCTAGTTCTAGTTCCAAAAAAACTAGTCTTTGTAAAAAAAAAATTGTATGTAGAATTGAATTGTGTCTGATGGCTAGGAGTCTTCCTCTCTGTATTTTCTTTTTTATTATTTGTTTCTTCTTCAGGATGACTTCCTTTTCTATAGTAACTAAACGAAGAAGAAAAGTGAAAAAAACCCACATCAACTCTGCATAAGGATTTAATAGAAGAGGTTTTTTTTCATTTGTTTTTAACTCACTTTTTAGTAAATATCACAACATAATGGCACATGATCTGTAGTGGTTAGTAAAACAAATTAACAGAATATATAACTCACCCAACTTTATAGATCAAATAACTCTGAGAAGGGGCACATTTTTATTATGAAGACAAAGTTTGCTTAAATGACACAATACATTGGTTCCCACAGATGTCACAGATTAACTGTTGTTTACAAATGGAAAAAGAGCCTCTTAGCAGCCATACAATTTAAAAAAAAGAAGTAAAAACAATAATAAAAAAAATCCACTCATTTCCAGATTCTGCTCCTTTTTTCTACTCAAATTATATTATTCTTTTTAAGTCTGATGTAAGAATTTTAGATGAGGGAAAACAAAAACTATACCTATGTTTAAATGACTGTCTAAAAGTGTTTGAAAAGGATCTTTAGAGAACTCCCTATAAGCATAAAATTTCTTGAAACATCCTTGATTTTTCACAAGACAGCTACAGAATTTTCAGTCATTTCTTCCTAAAGGAAACATATTCTATTGCAGGCAAAAAAAAAAAAAAATTAGGACATTTTTATTCCCCTTGTTACATGGTCTTCAAAATACGGGAAAGAAGCAGTCTTCGGAGTCGCACAGATTAGATTTTGTTATTTTATGGTAGAAATAGAAACACTAATAACAGTAAGGTAGTCGAAATGCATATGTAAAGTGACATGTCAAAACAATGAGTGCTGTATTTTAGTCCACTTTGATGACCTATTTTGTTTCTGTATGTTATTCTTTTGTTTATATTCAGGAAAAAAATTAAATATTACAATTAATAGGAAAAAAGGGGATGCATACAATAGTAACGAAGTATGTTTTTAACAATTATAATTTATATAAGGTCAGGAGAAGAAAAAACCCCAAAGACCAACAGCATCTGGGGTAGAAGAAATGAGAGGCAATGAAATCTGAAGCAATAGTTTGAAAATATCACATGAGCATGCAATGTGCCCCACCACAAAGAAAGTCAGTGATTTCTTGCTTTGCCTTAGGAAAAGCATTTTCAGCAGGTCAAGGCAGGTGATCCTCCCCGCTGTTCAGCCATGCCGAGAACACATTTAGATTTCTTGGTCCATGCCCAGGCTTCCCAGTGTAGGAGAGATCTGGACATGCGGGAGGCAGTTCAGTGAAGGGCCATNGGAAGGAAGGAAGGAAGGAAGGAAGGAAGGAAGGAAGGAAGGAAGGAAGGAAGGAAGGAAGGAAATAAGTACCAAAGGCTCCCGAATACTTTATGTGGAAACTGGTGTCGGAAGTCCTTAGAAAAGAACAGATGAAAGCAAAGCAATGTTAAAAAGTAGATGTTCAGAACAGACACTTTACAAACATTTAGAATAAAAGTACTTGCTTCTGCTAAAAAGGGTAAAGAATTTTCTTGTAGTGAATTTTAAAAGTACCTCATTCCATTATCCAAAGCAGTTCAAAGCAGAATTGTTCATAGATGATGAACAATCAGTACAAGAAAATGTACTTTAATGTCTTTGACAAAACACAGATGGTTTCCATGTACATTTAAGGTTTTTAGAGATAAAATGAGTCTCTTTGGATTTGCCTTCAAAAAGTTATTTACATTGGTGACATTTCAAGCATCATTGAGTTTAACTGAAATGCACTTCAAAACAAATTTTTTGAATTTTTACACCACACTAGAGCATCATGTATGTTTAGTAAATAAAATTAAATGCATTTTAAAGGTGAAAAGGTGAAAAAAAAAATTCTTTAGTCCTAGTATTTATATTCAGGTTACTTTCTGACAGCAGCAGATGTCATTGTCATCAGAAAGGCAGGAAATCACTTCACATGGCCAAGATGCAGACGTGTCTGAAGAGCTAAAGAAATTTGAAAACAGGATTGGCGTCATGGTGATAAAAAGTTTTCAACAATTATATTTTTATTTAACTGACATGTAAATACAGAAAATTCATAAAATCAGAACCTAAAATATTTTTAATAGGATCTGTCTTGTGGATCTGAGATTTAGAAATGGCCATAAATTTCAAAATATCCAATCTTTTTGAGAGGTAGAACCATTCCATTAATTTGTAAATTATCTTCATAGATTTCTTATTAGAAAATGTTTGTATATTTCACACAGTCTAAAATTTGAATAATAAATCATCTGTAGTTAAATATTTCAATTATTTGTTATATTCTTACCTTATTTCTTATATATGGTGATATTTTAAAACACCCATATTATGGAAAGTAATCCAAACATACTAGCATCATATTTGATGTAATTTTTATGTTGCTTTCGATATTGCACATTTTACTGACTCTTTCCAGTTTTCACAGAACTTGTCAGAATTGTTTCTTCTCTGATTTGTCTGATTACACTGCCCTCTAAATGATTTAGTGTTTGTTTTTTTTTAATGACTTTAAAAAGTCCTTTATTTATTCCAGTGTGTATTTTCCCTCTGCATAGCACAGAAACCAGGATTCTCTCTTCATTCCTATGCACATTGTTTAAGATTTTTCTTCTCTCTCTTAATTTGAGAATCAATAGCAGATATACACACCACCCTTTTCCTTCAGTCATGTGTGAAAATGACAGAGTAAAAATTTCACTGCTACTTTTTGAATCTGCAGATTAGTTGTTTGAGAGCTTCTGTTACTCCACCTGTTTTTCTATTATTTTAACAAGTGTCTGGAGTGCTCACAATCAAATCCCAAAATCTTTTCAACTAACATCACATACACTAGTTCATACTCACTGCGACTTAGCGTATGACCCTTGATTCTCTGAATCTTCACTGTTAACCTCTGCAGCAGACCTGGTCTTGCACAAACATAATGGACTAAATTTTTGCACTCAGGGTAGTTCTGCTGTGGTCAATAAANAATATTACAATTAATAGGAAAAAAGGGGATGCATACAATAGTAACGAAGTATGTTTTTAACAATTATAATTTATATAAGGTCAGGAGAAGAAAAAACCCCAAAGACCAACAGCATCTGGGGTAGAAGAAATGAGAGGCAATGAAATCTGAAGCAATAGTTTGAAAATATCACATGAGCATGCAATGTGCCCCACCACAAAGAAAGTCAGTGATTTCTTGCTTTGCCTTAGGAAAAGCATTTTCAGCAGGTCAAGGCAGGTGATCCTCCCCGCTGTTCAGCCATGCCGAGAACACATTTAGATTTCTTGGTCCATGCCCAGGCTTCCCAGTGTAGGAGAGATCTGGACATGCGGGAGGCAGTTCAGTGAAGGGCCATGAATATGACTGAGGGACTATCTGGATTATCTGACATCCGAGGAGGTCCTGAAAGAGCTGGGGCTGGTCAGCCTGGAGAAGGCTCAGGGAGAAATAGCTGCAATGCACTTAATTTGGCTTCTTGGGAAATAGACAGAAGTTTCAATGTGCGACCTTTCATCAAAGTAGATGTAATCCAAATAGGGAGGGAGAGAGGCGAGGGGGAAGGCAGGCAGGCAGGAAGGCAGGAAGGCAGGAAGGCAGGAAGGCAGGAAGGCAGGAAGGCAGGAAGGA
>VYXC01000685.1:385112-455473 GCA_013397175.1 Platysteira castanea
CGTGCCAGGACCTTGCAAATTGGAACTTATGTTTCACGGTGGTCACCTGATCTCTGCTGAGCGGCAGCTGGATGGAGTCTCTGCATGGTCCCAGCCTCAGTCAGGGGGGCAGTTTCGGCCGCGCGGCTGCGGCTCCGGGATGGTTTTCTCCCGGCCGGCCCAGCCCTGTGCTGCCGCACGAGGGACCAATCCGGCCGAGCCACAACAGAGCAGGGTCATGGCCCAGCCAGGCCCCACCGGGCCACGAGGACCGCACTGGAGACGGCTGCTTTGATGGAGCAGCTGAGATCTTGCCAAGCTGTGCCACGGGCTGTGGCCCGGCCCCCGCCATGCCCAGCGGCCAGGGCCCAGCCCGGCCCGCCGGGAGAGGCTGGCCCACACGGAGCCGCGGGCCATGCGAGCCAGGCCCGGCCAGCTGAGCTGGTCTGGCCCAAGTTACCTGGCCGGAGTCTGGAAAATCCAGAGTGAGATTCCCACCTTGTCTGTCTTTAAATCATGTCTTTGCAGAAGCGTAACAGCTTCTGAGAGGCTTAATAGAGCTGTAAATATCCAAATTAGTCAATTGATTGGTTCTATCAAGTTCTGGAGGAAGTTACAACAACTCTTTGCAACAAACATCACTTCTTTGGCTGGTGGAATTTTTTTTTCTCCTTAACTAAAACTTCAAGCTGTGCTAACCCATGACAAATACCCTTTTCACTAATGTATTTTAGGAGTGTACTTACTTCATCACTTTTTTCATCTGTGTTTTTTATCGAGCAAAGCAACATGTTAACATGTTAATTTAAAAACTCACAGATAGAATACACACCCTTAAAAACACCTTGAAGTCTAACCTTACAAAAACTCTCTGATGCAAATCTGATTCTTCCAGTGAAATAGTGAAATGTTATTTTGGGGAAAGAAAAATAAATACTTTTCAGTGCTGAAACTGTGACCTGCAGAGAGAATCATTTTCTTTCTTTTAGTTTTAATGTATTGCAGTATTACCTTCGGATTGGGTTTTGTTTGTATTTTTAAACTGGTCAAAGTTGTCTGGCAACACATTTTTCAACAAGAGTTATTTTAATTAGCATTTTTAAAGACTAATATCTACAAATAATGCACATACGGGAGAAATAATTCCTGTAGGTTCTCCAAACAAGCGTATCCTGTATTAATCTGTTTGAGGGGAAAAAAAAATATCTAAAGACTGTTAGTGCTTCTTACTGTCCTGTATGAATACATTTGCTAAACAATAACTTGAGTTCCTGAGACTAGAAACTGCTTATTGAAAAGCTGTCATCCTTACAAACTCATGCTTTGGAATTGCAGCCCTTGACACCTCTGAAAGAAGACCTAAAACTCTCTATGGGTGGATGCCTTCTATTCACTAGGGGTGACATAACCAACTTTGATCAAACATATAGCGACCCTGGCATCTCTACAAACCTTTCTTGGAGCTAATGAATACTGAGATATATCACATGTAGAGAGCGCCTTTAGTGACGTCAATATTTAGGGGTCTGAATTTGAATTCCACTTTTAAATGTGTGGTAACCATGCTGTTAAAACTCCTTATTGGGGCAATTCTTTGAGCTATTTAATTATGTAACTGCTCTTAGGCTTTGTCTAGGGTGATGTACACCCCCACGGAAAGCAATCTGTGGAGAGGCAGAAGAGGAACCATACCCACAAAATAATTGCTTTGATGTTTAGTTTTCAGTTCAAACAGGGAGCTAAGCGGTGTGCATATGGTTCTAAGAAGGATAGTAACTCAAAAACTGTTTTAGGCTGCCTGAAATTTTGATCTCAACATTTCAACTTAAAACTGGTGAGAGAACCAAAATGAAATTTTTAAGACATCCACTTAACGTATATAAAGTAGGTTTTACTTTTGCAGGTTCCTGGGGTTTTTTCACTTTTGGGTTTTGAGTTTTTTTTTCCCCTCCTCAGCACTAAAAGAACAAGGAGCTGATAATTTATAACTGTTTCTGGTGACATATGGTTCTGCGTGACTGATAATGTCCTAGATAGCTAAGGAAACAGAGCCAAAATATGTTTTGTGTGCTGATGTTTTATAAATGCAAACAGATTAATAACATTTTATCTTTGTCAGTTATTCATTAGTATTAAATGAACAAAACACATACATTTCTTTGGATCTAAAATAATTCATACAAGATATTAAACATTTTAAGCAACTGTTCATGTTGTGAAAATAATGTATATAATTACATATGGTTAAATACTAAGCGTATACAATTACCTCTCTATTCATAGGCCTCATTGCTCTAATGAAGAACCACCTTTTCTTACTCTGCCATGAGCACAGATACAGGTGATGGCCATATCCATCTTGCTTGTGAGCACATGGATTGCAGAGCACTTTTTCCCCGGTCTCTGTACTCTCAAATCAACACCAAATAAAACCAAGCAAATGGCAAAACCCAAGCTTTCCAGATGACTGAGTGTATTCATTCTCTCGGAAGTAAAGAAAAATAACAGGCAACTCTCTTTTCCTCTCCATATTTTCAATTTGAGCCCACAAGGCAACTAATTTGTAGCACACATAGGTCTTTTCTAGAAAGGATGTTTTGCAATTTTCAGTTTATTTTTTTCTGGTCCTTTATATATCTGTGACATTCTCCTTAGATTACAAGAAAGTAAGCTTTTTGTGAATAGTTTAATTTTATCTTGTGAAGTTCCAGACCTCTATTAAAATCTTTTAGCAAAAATACATATATTGGAAAAATATACAATTATACAGCTAGCGATATTCATTCCTCTTTTAGAAATTTTGTCAAAGATCAAAGTAATTTTATTCCAGATTGCTGAGCACTTTGAGTACATATTAAGACACTTGACCCTCTCAGCTAAGTTTCTGCTTGGTATAATTAACTGAAATCATTCAAGAGTGCATTTTGTTCATTTTGATTAATCTCATAGGGCTCTGATAATTGTTTATAAATAGGTAGTAGCAGAATTGACTGCCTGAAAAAAAACTCAAAACACTTACAGTAGAACTATGTGCTTTCTTCAGACAAATAAAGATCACTTTGAAAATGTTTTCTAGTTGTCAGTGTTTGAAAAGACAGCTAAACTTATTTTTCAACATATTTAATAAGAATAACACATATGATTTAACATTACTGGAGCAACCTTAGGTTTTCCTTCTAACCTTTTCATCCACAAATTAACAATCTGAGTGTTATCCTCATGCATATTGTATGTCAAATGTCAAAAAGATGTCATTACAAGCTTTGAATAAGTCCCTTTGTTTTAAATGAGCGTATGTTGGCCATGTTGCATTTTCCCTAAACTGAGGATGTTAACTTCTGAAGAAAAGATTCTGAGAACTTAGGACTGCTATTTATGCTATGAATTAATTAAAAATATGCCATTTAAAATGTCCTATTTCACATTAAAAAAAATTTTAATTTTAAGAAATACCACACTTAGAGTATCTTCTTCACACTTCCACTCTAGTTGGAGCTAAATTTAAATAAAAACTGTCTTAAATCTCAACAGCTGTATGTTGTGATTAAATGCAAAATTAGTTAAGCCCTCATTCAAAATGGTTGGTTTGTAACATCAGAGAAACTCGAACTATCTGCAGTCTAAAATTACAGCTGTTGGAAATACATCTTCATACATTAATACATATGGATTTTCATGTTTTAGGATAAAATTAGGTTAATTTTTTAACCCTTACACTAATATTGTATGCTTTAAATCTTGATTCCAGTTTACCATAGTTTTCCTTTGGTTGTGTTTCCCATTATTAATAAAGAGTGATTTATTTATTTATTTATTTATTTATTATATATTTCATTACTATTTAATGAATATTTAAATTATATAATTTAAATAAAACTATTCTATTTTTACATAAATATACATTTTAATATAATGTATGCACATTTATTCAGCAATTATCTATGCAAGGTTCCTGAAAATACGAGTTAGGGTTTTTTGTGTTTAAAAATACAGACTTCCACAGAACAATGATCAGAAGCACAGAATTCCTGTGTTCAGAGAGGAGACGAATCACTGAGAGCTAAGCAGTGACATCTTCTCTCCTTACCCAATGGAGATGCCATTGGTGGCAAGCTGCTGCAGAGCAAAGTCTCCTGCTTCCAAGGGTTTGTCAGACCATCATGGGATTTGCCGCTGAACATGGACTTAAATACTAACCTAGACGTTATCAAATCAGAACTAGTTAGGATCACCAGGAAATCCCTTTTCATTTTGTAACAAATGAAACACAAACATGCGTGTGCTGGTCCCGACCTCACATGACTTGCTAGACGCTACATAGCCACCATTGCTCAAATAGATTGAAGGTGAAATCCAGCATTGCTAGCTCCCATCACGGGGTTCCTTACAATGTCCAGGTTACATTTTGGAATTACTGTACTTGTAAAGACTGAATTAGTTGTTGTTGCTGGTGATTTTAAAAGTAGCTAGCACCTTTGACAGCAACTGAGATCACCTCAGATAAACCTCACATCTACAAGGAACTGAGCAATAGTCTCTGTTCTCTGGAGAAACAAGAATATGTAAGCCTTTATAAAACAGAAACAAAACAGGATGGAGAAGTTTGGCTTTCTTTTTGGTATTTGTTTGCAGTTAAATTTACTGTAATATCAAACATTCCCCACCATTTCACCAAATAGTACATTGGTCTTAACGAAAGGATGCTTAATGCAAGCTGAAGAAACCTGTCTTTCTTTGTTTGCAGTTAGGTAGGCAAAAACACAGCATTAACAACCACCAAATTTCCGCCATTTATCTCACCTTTCACTTTTAATTCTTACAGACAGTTTTGTTGTCTTTTCAGAGTACTGGAAGGCTCAGGGAATGCAGCTGTCCAGAAGGAGCAAGTTCATTCCGTCACAGTAGAATGTGGAATTTTAGTTCAGGCATTTGATGGATGAAGAGGAATAGAAATTACTTTTGATGAGATTCCGTTTGCAATCCTCAGACTTGTGAGACTGACAAGACAATTCCTTCTCTGTCTGTCACAAATCCTACAATTTGCCTCTGTGTGGCTTATAATTCTGCTGTGCAGCTCAAGGGGAGAACTACTGGAGGTGTAAACACTTCTCATACATTTCATCATCATGGAAATTTAATTGAAGTTTCTGAACAGAATTACATAACACAGTATTGAAAATGCCATTGCTGTCTCTGTTTTTGATTTTTTACCAGCAGTAGTCAGTAAGAGTGAGAGATGCCTTAGTCTATGAAAAAAAATAGGCTGCAGTCTTCTTTTACATTTTTCATAGAATCATAAAATCATAGAATGGTTGGAAGGGACCTTAATGATCGTCTGGCTCCAAGCCCTTGCAGTGACACCTTCTAAGAGACCAAGTTCAGAGCCATTCCTGTTGTCCTCTTGCTACTTGCCCTTCTGAAAAGTCCCTCTCCAGTTTTCTTATAAGCCCCTTTTAGGTATAGGAAGGCTGCTATAAAGTCTTCTCAGAGTCTTCTCTTCTCCAGGCTGAACTATGCCAAATCTCAATCTGTGTGCATTACAGGGGTGCTCCACCTCTCTGGTCATCTTTGTGTCCCACCTCTGGACTTTCTCCACCAGGTCTGTGTCCTCATATTGAGGGTCCCATAGCTGGATGCTGCAGGTGAGGTCTCACAGGAGGAGAGCAGAAGGGCAGAATCATCTCCTTCAACCTGCTGGCCATACATGTGTTGATACATTCTAGAATATGTTTGGCTTTTCAGGCTGCAAGTGACCATTTCCAGGACATGCTGAGTTATTTATCCACCAGTACCCCCAAGTCTTTCTCCACACAGCTGCTTTCCAATGTGTGTACCTGCATTTGTGCATGTGTGTAAGAGGAATATATAATGCACACATGTATTATTTTTCCCCTTAAGAGATACAGACAGATAAGAATTTTATCTTCAGTGAAAATTCTGTGGTTTTTTTTATTTTTTAAAGAAATATTAAATGTCAAATATTTTAAAAGTAAAATTTGGAAGAAAATGTTTTTCAGTTGAATTAAAAACTTTCTAGTTGCTATGACAGATGTTTTAAAGTGAAAAATTAAAGTAAAAAATTTAAAGTTCATTAAAAGTCAAAGTATTAGCAAAATGCCAACATTTCTGAAATTCTTTTTTGCCCTTAAAAAAATGAACAAACCAAACCAACCAAGCAAACGAACCCCTCTTGCTAAAGTATGCTTCATTCCTAACTGTTTAGATTTCAGTAAACTAGCACTTCTAAACAGATAAAATATTTAGCAGTCCGCAAACTGTCAGTTTTCTCTCACCTAAGGGATATATAATAAATCAGCAAAAATAAACATGTAAGACAGAGAATCATGTTTCAGGGCAAAAAGCAGACTAGCAGCAAGATGTTTTAGGGAGAGAATTGCTTCGCTCTGGTTATTTCATAAGCCCATCTTTTAAACACAGGCAATCTCTTACGAGACAACAAACTTCAGGGGAAATAGCTGTTGTGCTGCTGAATTCACCTGGAGCAGAAGCCTAGCAGAAAGTAATGCCTCCTGCTGACACAGCACCCTCCTGCAGCGGCCCTGATTGAACTGATGTGCTACAAAGCATTAAGCAACCTCCTCTGGGACCTTATAAGGGGCAATTTGTGATTATCATGCTCCACCTTGGCAGAGGCACTTTTACTGAGGTGGTCTTAAAAACACAGGAGGGCAGAAAACCCATCTCCTCCCACCCATCAGAATGTGGGCTCTTAAACCTATTTTTCCTCTGAGCCTCACTTGACAGACATAGAAATTTTTGCTGAATCCATCTCTTAAGTATGTCTTTAGCTTAAAACTAAAGCTGAGGTCCTTACTCAAGCAACTTTCCAGACGGTTTAGGATTGGGGAATTCTATGCCTGTGGTATTTATTCTGACCTATCAATGAGCTGTAAGTAATACATTTGGCCTCATGTGATCTAGAGTAATGGGGTTATTTTTGTACTGAAGGAAGAGTTTGAAAATCTCTTCCCTTTGTTTTACATGAGAAACCTTAACTTACATGGTTTATATAACCTTGTTATTAAACTTATTCTTTCAAATATATTTTCCTTAACTATTTAAAATCAGACAACCTGTGTAACTGAAGAAACAGAAAGAATATTCAATTATGGGGTTTCAGTAGGAAAATGAGACTCTTCAATCATTTCTCTCTGATTTTACTTTTTAAAGACAAATTCATCACTTCAGCATTGTACAAAATACTAGAAAACACTGCTATTTTCATTTATTCTTCTATCTTCAATATCACAGAAAATTGTTTGAACATAGTCTTTTGGAAAAATTAGAGAACTCATTCAATGATACCACTCTACCTGTAAATATAGCAGTCAGCCCTGGTTTGTATTATTATTCCACTTCTATATAAAATACCTTTGTTTTTTTGAATAGTGTTCAATTCTACTATAAATCTTAGGAAATAATTCTGTCAAACCTTACGTTATTCCTCTAAGATATGCTTGGAAACTATTTTTTATAGCTCTTCATTGCTAAGTATTTCCATATAGGGCCCTTTGTCGCAGAATCAGCAGCTGGTTCAAAAGAAAATGTGAAGATGTTTTCAGTAGTTAGATGGTTTGAGCAAGCACTGACCCCTGGGTAAAATGAATAAACAGTGGAGCTGAGAACAAAAGGAGTCCTCAGCATACTATTAACTCACAGTAATAAGGCAGACATGATGTACTGGGGTCAACACAAGTCTCATTTGTAGATAAGCCGTAAAGAGAAAGCATTCCATCACCAAAGAAAGGTCAACGGTTAAAGTACGATATGATTGTTTTGAACTAATCTTCCAGTGACAAATTTCTGAAATATGAAGGAGTTCTTCCATTTCAGACGTATATTGCAGGGTATTTTTATATGGCACTTCATGTTTCTAAATGCACTTAGGAAAGAAAAATCTCTCAATTAAGTTTCATTTCTAAAGTAGTCAAAGTAAGGTTTGCATATAATCTTTATCATTTTCTGGGACCAAATCTTTTGGAAAAAAATATCTTTTGCCTAGCATAATTTACTTCAATATAAGCATGAACTATAAGGAGGAAAAATTATTTTTAACAAATTTTTTTAACAATTGATAGAAATATGAAGAATACCTCAAATATAATTAAATAATATCGTGTTTCCTTACTTAGACTTGATTCTTCAGTCATATTCTTCTACTGATGTAAATTTTCTTTTTTTTTTTTTTTTAACACAATTTAGGACTTGGAAACGTATCCTTTAGGAAAAGAATAATTAAATAGCATGTAAACCACTCTCAATTTCCTTCCAATCATAAGGAGATAGTTGAATATTTGAAAAAACCATATCACTGTTCGTTTAACTATACTTACATTTTTCTGTTGCAGTCCCTATACAACACAAGAACTAAACACCCTTGGGCTGACATACCATACATAACTTGACTATTCCCATGCAGCAATCTGGGGGGAAGTTTCCCCACTTTTGAAAAGCAGAATATGTTAATGAAGATCCTATGGCTGAATCTCATTTCAGCGCTTTACTGTAAACTCCCAGAAAAATGCCGGTCAGTTTTGTGAATAGTCAAATAGTCATTAAAGAGTAGAAATAGAAAGGCTGTAGCAACCATAATCCCCTAGCTGGATAACAGGGGAATCCTGAAAAGGGAATGGAGGAGTATTTTTCCATTACAGTTCTGAAAAAGCATGTAAGGCTTTATGAACATGACACCATACCTTTCTACTGTAATTTTACAGAAATTATTTTGAGACAGGGGTTTCGGTTCCCTCAGATGGCAGTGAAAAAGTCTTCCAAGAAATATCCTATTGTGTTCTAAAAGTGTCCAAGAGAAGTGAAATAAACCACAGGAGTTACTGATTTGCATCATCAACTCATGGAAGATCAGCTTATGAGAGAAATTTGTTTAGCATCACTTCTAAAATCAACAGAAATGCTATGTACTTTGAAGCAGCAAAACAAAATAAGACCTTAGATAATTAGATTGTAAAAACATTGAATGAAGTACTGAGGCTGGTATATGAATTGTAAAATCCTAACTTTGGAGTTTTCATAAGAGCTTTTGCCAGGCCATGCTATTTTATCAATAATGCTTATTGTTTTTCAGATGATGACAAATATATTTTATTTTAATGTGCACAGTTTCATTTCATTTTTGCTTTTCTATAGTATTCACCACTGACAGCCTCATTTCTCCTAAGTGTGGGGCCTCATTCACACCCCTATTCATTTATTGTAATTGCTCAATTATGTTGAGAAACTTAGGAAGAGATACTGGAAAATTAACTGAAAGCTTCATATTCGGATGTCTGCCTTTTATGATCCTGCAACTCTATTGGCAATGCTTTTACTGGCTAGACTGTTTGAACTGTGCTTTGTGTCATTCTCTTATGATCAAACCTTCATACTTCTATAGTTTGGCACGATGTTAACATTAATTCTGGTTTGAAAATCTTCTAATACCTTTTACTCATCAAAATGCATGTTAATAATTCAAGGGGTTGTACATGGAAACTTTTGTGTTTTGCTAAAAAAAGCTACTTGTCAAAACTACTGACACTCCAGATGCCCAAAAGAAAAGAGCATGTTAAGCTACCAAGTCCTGGCCTTACCTTGACCCCTCTCTGTTCTCCAAAGTTATATATTAAAACTCTTAAAAGCTTGATGTTCATTAATTCAGAATCTTAATAATTCTGTCTATTCAGAAGGTCTACTAAAGCAAAAGTTCTAAATAATTATGTTCTGAGGACATAATTATAACTCCGGCAATAAGTTCTATAAAATCATTCATTTGACTTTTTCTTTTCCCCTCAGTAGTGCTTTTAATGGACAATTTACAGTTTTCTAATGGTAAATTAAAAATCAGACCCTAAAAGCATATTTTATGAGACGGGAATTATTTGATTTGGCTGAAGCCTCCAGATGAATTTGATGTATTCTTCTCTTCTTCTAAAATCAGTTAAGAGTATAGACTGCATGAGGATAAACATCACAGCTTTACTTTGTTGAACAAAAGGAAAAAGTTACTTTTTCCCAACTCACTTCAAATAAATGTCTCTGAGGTTAACATGCTTTGGAATGAATTAAGGGAGAATCTAAGCTGCTTGTACCCTTTCAAGCAAGGAACTGTAGCACTAATAAGGACTGGACGAAGGCTGAACCTAAATCAGATGCCAAGAATTATTTAGCTTTGTCTCAAGCTTCTGAAGGATGAATCAGAAATATAAGATAACGAGCAGGGCAAGACTGAGAACTGTTTCCTTACTACATCTTTTCTCCTCTTCGTTGTAAATGTAGTAAACTTCTGAGCATTGCCTGAAATGTGGATTTTAAAGCTCAAGAATTATTACAGCATAGTAAGATGCACTTCTCAGCCTCTACTTCAGCAGTTGAGGATAATGCCTTGCATAAAAAATGTGATTGATGGACTCAGCACAGTCAGTCATATGGGTGGAACTGCTCAACAGGCTGGCTGAGCCCTGAACCATATTTCTCACTGCAGCTGTGTGTGAAGGCTGACAAACCTGGCATTATATAACTTCAGGAATTCAGAGCAGAATTTTCCAAGATAGGCACTACCAATCTAAACTTTATGGAGGAGTTGCTCTGTGCCTTTTTAAATCAAGCAAAGGAGAAGCAGTCCTTAATGGTGCTATGCATGATAATCAAATTTCCTGGTTAAAATGTACTCACCCAAAGGTCACATCTCAAGCCCTCAAATCTCGTTGCAGAGCTCTGCTGTATTGCTTGTCTTCTCAGCAGAGGTCTGCTGCTTTGGAGGATGAGGAAAGATTTACATAAGAATGTTATACAACTCCACAGTTTAAAAAAATCAACAATTTATGGCTGACAATGAGAAAGACGAAGCAAGAGCCAAAGAAAGCAGTAGCACCCCTGCAAACCCAGTACTAGATTGCAATTCAGAGGGTTTTGCTTTTTAGTTTTTCCCCCAAATATGTATATAATTGGAGAAAAGGGGCTTCTGCTAACTTATTTTGTGGTGTACCTCTCTTTACCTGAGAGGAAGTCACTTCTATATTATAGAATTTTTAATATGAAAATATGCCTATTAAATAATTGAGAAGGTGCATTCCAAATTCCCTAATTTAATTAAAATGTAGATAAGTTTCTAGTTTACTGACACAATGGCATTTCTGTGTTTCTGTAGTCATTACTTAATGCTCATATCACTTAGCCTACATTAGAAGTTTAACTTTGTGGTTTTGGGGCTGACTTCAGTTTTAAGAAAAAAAAGAAGACAGAACTTGCATGAGCTATTTTATTCAAAAATAATTTCTCCTCTCCCACAAAGTTTTTTCTCAGCCATAAGTGTTCTCTTTCAGGCATACACAAAACAAAAATCTAAATTATGGTCATAGTGAGATCATCATACTATGATCTTTGCTCTCAATTCCCCTGTTGTTTCACGACTGACAAGAGGAATGCCTAAGTTGTCAGTGCCTCTTGTGCTTGCCCCAGTGGCATGTGAATTTCTAGCTAAACTGTGCAGTGACTTTTTCCTCTATCTGTTGGCACCAGATCACGAACAGCAGGCAAAGAGCATTTCCAGGCACTTTGGCTAATATCTGACTCTGTAGTGAAACAAGTTTCGGCTATGGCTGTTTTGCTGGAGCCACACAAATGTACTGTACAAGAGGTAATTCAGTTCAGTGTGTAAACAAGCTGATGTCAGTAACAGCAACTGAATAAAGCTATTACTTCATGGCCTCTCATTTAGTCATTACTTAAACTCCAGCAGAAAGATTTTTTGAAATTCAATACACAGTTTCCTGCTCTTTTGATCTAAAAGAGGAAAATGATCTCTTTTCAAAGAGCCAATGTTTAAAAGAACATAGGAATGAACATTTTACAACTGTAAACTGCAAGCATGTAAATTACTGGGAGTAGTTCCTGCCTTTGTTGCTGGAGATAAAATAAGAGCTTTGTTTAGCTGGAGGCACAGTGATTGATAAGCTGCCCTGAAGGTTTTATGGGGTTCTTGTTTAGTTTTAAGGGGCTGCTTGTGGTTTGGTTTTGGGTATTTTTGGTGCTTTTTAAATTCAATTTAATCTTATTTTTCTTAATTTGCTTTAGTTTTAAATCCAGATAAAGATTTAAATACAGAATCCAAATTCAGTGGATGTAATTATTTTGTATCAAAGTTTCACATCTCTTTTACCTTAGAATTTGGTTACACAGGCTTGCTTCCAAATTATCTCCTGTGATTTTTAGGTAAGCATCAGGTATACCATTGTTTCTAATCTAGAAAGGCTGGTATCCAAAGTGTATCATTTGTTTGAGTGAATGCATCAGATCTTGAAAAATGTATGAAATTTAAAAGAGTTAATTTTTAAGGACATGATCTAGATTAGATTAAATTATGACAATTGAAATACATTTATTGGATTTCAGAGTAGATAAATGAAATGTAAATAGAGAAAATATTTCAGGAAGAATTTCAGGCTTTCCAGTGTTTTAAAAATTAGAACAGTTCTTACCATGGTTTTCTCAGCAGCTTCATTATGGCAAACAACCTTTTGGCAGTGATCATCCTAGAATTATGTATATTATATCAGAAATTCAATCTTTAGAAAGAAATCTTACTTTGATTTAGAATTGTAGGTGATGCTAGCAGGATCAGTGGCTAAGTCTATTAAATTAATGCATTCTTATGGATATTTCTGATAAACTGGGATCAATGGTAGTAGAGAATAGGACGATTTTAAAAAATCAGTGATAGTTATTTATGGCAGAAAGGAGAATACGAACACCAGCGATTTGGGGGAGAGGACTTAAAGTTATTGAGGTAAGTGTGACTAGAGAACTAACTGAAGAACTATTTCTCCAAGGCGCTGATTATGGGTGTTATATATTTACTCCCTGATCATCTCATTTTAGAGGCTGCTTTCAGTATTGTTTTCCAGGTATATTCTCATTTATTTCTGTAGATCTAGAGTTCGCTGTTTAAATGATACTTAATTTGCAATGAATGAATATTTTTTTCAGCTGAAAATGGATAAGACTAAAGGCCACAGATGTCTCCAAAACACAGTAAATACTGACATCCTTCAGATCTTGATGTTTCATATACTTACTAGGTCTATCCCTGTGGACCTGGAACTTCTCCAGTGCTTTCATACCTATCTAGATGAAGTTGTCTGGCTCTCAGGTGAACCCTAAAAGTGATCCAGAAAGTAAACAAAACATTGCATACTTCTATTGTGGTATCTGATTTCAGATATACTCTGTATACATCTCACTTGTACTGACCAGATTGAATATTGAATAAGATGTGGTCTTAAAAATCCTTGGATGCATCTTTTTCAAAATGAAGTACCTGGAAGAGAAGTAGATTATGCTCACTTTTTGCAAACAGTTTACAGCTATGGTATTTGGCCAAGTGTAAGGAACTTTAATTATATGCCATCTCTGGTACATACAGCTTAAATATAAAATTGCTCCCTTACACAAGAGTCTGTATCATCTAAGATATTAATTAGGATTTAAGTAGGATATGTGAGGAACCCACAGTTAAACATTGTTATGGAAAAAGAAGAGCAGTTTGACAAAGTCACTGGGAATTTGAAAGAGAGCAGTCTGTATGTACTTGTGCTGCTTTCTGCAGAGAACATAGTTTTGGTCCCTTCTAGCAGCATTCCCTCAGTTAGGGTGGAGGGGGAGGGGTGGGTGTACTTTTTAAAATATAAATAGCTGAATTTATAGATTGTGTTGTTACCTGAGGTTCCTGTTGGCTCCTTCTTTTTTACTTCTTGTGCTTCATATGCTTCAGGTGAAGATTCAGGCATGTATCTTTAGCTGAAGCATCTCTTTTCCTGAGCAGTTTAGTTTACCTTGTGCATGATTTTCTCCTTCTACTGTGCTTCCTCTGTTGTGACAGATGAGTTGGGGTTTGTTTGTTTGTTTCACTGATTGGAATGAATAAGATTATTAAATACCCTTAAAAATAAAGGGTATTTCAAAAAAAATTGAAAAATCGAACAACATAAAGCTCTTATTCCTGGTACAACAAAAACACAGATATTCACATGTTCCTGCTTTTAGAAACTGTTCTAGTGGCTTGGCTTCTCTTTTGCAGTAACTTAGGACCTTTAATCCTAAAAGTATCGACTTGGTAACCATATTTCTATCTTCTTTCCTCATCCAGCATTAGTATAAATAAGTCAATTTTGTACACAAGGGAATAGACCTGGTCATCAAAGTCAGCTGTCATGACTATCAGGGACAAATCCGACAGCTTGAGCACTGTAACAGCTCTGTTTGTTACTGTGGAGTCAAAGCATTCGGCTCAGCTTAACTTTGGCAGCGTAGGAGGAAGAGGAGAAAATAAAAGTTAATGAGCAAGGAAACCAAAGAAGCTGCCCAAAGCCTACAGATTGCTGGCAGAGATTCTTTGCTTGCTCGTGTCTGGGGCTGCCGCCCACCCCTACTCCTCACCCGCGTGGCAAGGCAAGCTGCGGCGTGCGCGGGGCTGGCTGAGAGCAGCACCCACATCTTCGGCTGCTGCCTCTCAGAATGAGGTCAAGTAGGAACCGCCTCTCATCTGATGGGACACTGATTTGGATCTCTGCCCTCCGGCCAACTGCCAGCTTTCCCAAACCTGTTGGGAAATGCCTTATCTATAAGGCTCTGCACTGTTCTGTCAGCTTTGCTTAATGAGCCATCAGATTCAGAAGTTACTGATGTGAGACGGATAGACAGCTGAAAAAGTATGGTGTTTGCACATGCAAAGCTTCTTTAGAAAAGCAGGCTAGTGCAAACTAAAAAAAAAAAAAAAATAAATTAAATGAAAAAAATCTAAAACAAGTGAAATGAGAGCAACAGAAATATCACCAAAAAAAGAATAGAGCTTGAGAAAAAAAGAAATGAAAAAGTGATATTAAAAGAAAGAAAAAGAAACAAAGATTTCAAAGCAGGAAAAGGATACAAAATAAAAATAGGCAACAAAAGAAGGGGAAAAAAGAATCTGAGGTACCTTAAGAATTAAATACAGAAAAAGAACAAAAAATGTTCAGAATTAAGGGAAAGCAAAACTAAGATAAAGGTATGAGCTAAAACTGAAGATGGACAGTTAAATTTACTTATATAATACTTTTTATTACTCATGCTAGGTTAAGGGTTTCCAGAAAAACTTATGTTACTGTTGCAGTAGTCAAGTTCCCTGGATATTTTTCTTGTCTGAATGCATGCATAACATGAATCTTTCAGTTTCTTAACTAGGCAGTCTTAAAATCTTAAATTGTCTATCACTGTACATCAAATGTATAAACTTACCTTATCTTATTTTTTCATATAATGAATCTATTTTCAAATAACCTGTAATTTCATAAACTCAATGGATATCTCGTTAAAAATTCTCTAGAACTTTGGCATTTGTCTTGGTACTCCCAAAGTTCTGAAAAAAGCATGTTTGTGTTTAAGAATTTTAAGAACCTTTATTTTTTTTTTTAAACACAAGTTTGCAAATATTAATCACAATATACCAATAAAATAATCTGACATAGGGTCCCATCTGAAGCTCACTGATTGCAGTTTTAGATGCTTGCTTTCACTGCTTACTTTTTTAGTTATTTAGTTGATAGTCTATGCTTAGGGCAAGGTCTTTTTAATTAAAATTTAGGTGTTGCTATAGGACACAAGAAAGGACCACTCTCACACCTGCTTGAGCAGGAAGAGAAGAAGAAGAAACCTTATTTTGAAATTCTTATATTTATAGATTTCTCAGTTCCACAAAGGATTGGAGGGACATTGTCACCTCCTCTTCCATTCAGTGGACAAAAGAAATGCTCGTCAAACTTTCCCTCACCACAATGGAATGAGAAACAGAAAGGACAGTTAAGTAAACATTGTCTATTATTTGCATGAAAGCCATGTGAAAATATCTGACTCCAAGGTTATAACAGAAGGTTAGCAAAAAACAGGACAACATTTAGGTGCTTCTGATTTTGAACTACAATCTGTAAGTCTGTGTCATCCCTAGAACTGTCATAGTTTCACCTTGCAGTTACAGAGACATTGAATTTTCGTTGCTGGGCTGCACGAGAGAGAATTCAATTCTTTTTTCCTTTGTTTTCTTACCGTGCTTTAAAAGGAATACTCTAAAAAGATGAGTTTATAGGTGAGGGGTGGTGATGAGTAAGCCTGATGAAAATTGCATTTTTTTGCAAATTCTATCACTACTAAATTATGATGGAAATTGTGCATCACACATGCATTTTTATATTTACTTTTTAGTATATTTATTTCTTTATTATATTTAGCAGAAGGGTATTCATTTGGATTGACCTGAAGCACTCAAAAGTTCTAGACATTCTAACTCCATGTCAACAGAAACTTTACACCATAACATAACATCATGTATTTCTTCTACCCTTCATAAGATGGTAGCAAACCTCAATGGAAAAAAGAAAAGGTAGACATTTTTATAATAACCTATTATGTAATAGTCTTTAGAAGTTAATGTTGCAGCAAAAAAAGATACTGAAAAAGAGACTCCCAAAGTAACCCATTAAATCCAGTAATCCAACTCTCCAATACCAAGGGGTTCTTCCTCTTAATACTTATGGTTCAGAAATCTTATAAAAGAGATAGACTTAGTGAAATACTCACTTTGAACAAGCACTGGCATTTTCTGTTCATTTTATAGATTGGATGACTCTGAGCAACATAAAAAGGACAGGGTTTTGATCTCAAAGGTAGCTCTAAGATACTGCAGGCTAAACAGAAGCAGAAATGTTAGCAATTCACTACCTGTGCTTTGCATTTTAATGACATTAAGTAAAGCATTAGGCTAGAATTTGCATTATAGAGGCTTTATCCTAAAATTTATTTTTTCAGCAGCATAATTACAAGTAATGTTGAGGAAATTACTTAATTTGGCGTTTTTCAACATGCTGACATAGTGCAAGTTTTATACCTAATGTGGGACTATTTCTTTTAAAGCTGTCCTTCCCCTTGTTCCCACAATAAAGCTGTTAAACAGGATAAAGTATGTCCATCCATTAAGCCAGGATGTGTAATCTGTTTTCACTGACTTTTCATGAATCATTCAGCAAGAGGTGTGGAAATCAGTGTTTGCTGAGGACAGCTTAGCTGGTATACTGCCCCTGAAAAATGTTAAAGTTCCTTGTAGTGAAGGAACTTTACTGTGTGAGGTGATTGAAGGCAGCTCTTTGAAGGGATGGTTGACATGGCACTAGCAGTGAGTAAAATGTGAAACACTAAACATTACTCTGAAAACTTCAGAGAACCTACATTTCTCCTTAGTTCTGCATGAATAGGGGTAAAATATTTTTATGTGAAGTTTTTTTTCAGTCTTCTCAATATGGAGTATATGTCAAAACCAAGGTCTGCTTAATTATTGTCTAAAATGACTTCTTTATTAACAACCAGCAAACCAACTCAAATATATCTACACTACATTTAAAAGTATTCTTTAAAATTTGGTACCTATAATCATTTCATAGAATCAATCATAGAATAAATTAGTTTGGAAAAGACCTCTAAGATCATCAAGTCCAGCTGTTAATCCAGCACTGACAGCTCATACTCCGACAGCTGTGGACCACCACCTCCAGGTTCTTTTCCCACCAGCAGCTTTCGAGCCAGCCAGCCCCAAGTCTGTAGCATTGCACCGAAGCAGATACTCCTGCAGTCTGTGAAGGACTCACAATGGAGGAAAATTTTTACCTGGATAGCTCAAATCTGTGCAAGAGTCCTCTACAGAGAAAGGTGTGAGAGGTTGAACTACAAGCATAATTTCCCAAGCCTCTTCACCTGTGCTACTTTGTGTGGCTAAGAGTCAGGAATGAGAGGGAAGGAAAGAAAAAAAGAAGGAAAGCATTTGGTCATGGGAAAGAGGAGATGGGGAGAAACAATGTTGGTTTAATGTCTATCTTGGTTCTTACTACTAGAATCTATTTTAAGAGGGAATAAATGAGGTTAATTTTCCCTCAGTTAGGTCTATTTTAGTCAGGGCTTACCCACTACAGGAACAAATGTTCTGTTTCATGGAAGATAGACCACCATTATCGTGTACATCTAACTGATAGGAAAGCTGTATTTTGCAATTAGCTATTTCCTACTTTCTGTCAAACTGCAAGATGATGCTTTTGTCCTGTATGTTATAATACTTAATTTGCAACTGTAGGAAAAAAAAAAAGTATTTTATCAGTTTTGGTGCTGATATGCAGGGGAAGATTTGAAAGCTGTTCAGGTAATAGGTTTAAGTCAAATAGAGACCAACAACTCAGTCGAATACTCAAAAGGTTATATTTGATAAGGAAAAACCCCAAATTTTATACTTATCAATAATTGAGTGAAGAAATGGAAGAGGCAGCATTAGTGAGCAAGCAATAGAAATGAGCAAGGGAACTGCAAGTTACAATGAATAATAAGTCAAATGTTTTTTACACTGTTCTGTGTACAACATGTACAATAGATGTATTGTCTAAAACAAAATTGATTTTTTCCATCTCACATGGAAAGTGGTAAGTCATCTGCTCCAATCGTGTATTTAATTTTGGGACACACAAAGAGAATATAGACCACTTGGCTGGAACCGAGCAAGAGAAAGAAAATGGTCAGAAATCTAGAAAACATGAAGTACGAAATGGATTAAAGAACTAGGGCTATTTATTTTAAAGAAAGAAAAATGCTAAATGTAAAGGCCTGAAGCACAGAAGAGAGTATTCAGTTCCTCAAGCCAATGGTAGACAGCACAAAGAGCACATTAAATTAGGGAGAGAGTGAGACAGTTTTTCAGGAAATATAAAGTAGTAATGGGTTTGATTATTTGGGAAAGTGTCAAATTTCTGTCACAGGAAATCTTTAGAAATGGTCTAGACAAGTACACGTACTGTGATTTTTGCCTTCAGGCAGGAGAAAGTGACAAATGGACTCCTAAGGTCTTTTTTTCAGATTTTTTAAGGTTTGTTTGTTTGGGGGTTTTTTTGTGTTGCAAAGATCATTACCCTTGTGAAATATTCAGAATAGCTTGAAATAGTGTTACAAAAATATTTTATTTTTTCTACTATCATAAAACTGTCAAATCATAAATATTCTCCTCATAAAATTTCTGAGATACTTGGAAGTACCAATTTCAGTGAAATAAACATAGCCTGTGTTTATTTTTAGACTTTTCAAGTACTGCTTCCTCTCTAGTGAATACTTTCATTCATTGCCAAAGTTTTCTAAATATCAGGGGGACTGAATAAGTATTAGCAATCTTTGACATCAGCAAGAGCTGGATGTTCTCCAGTCTTTCACCTCTGCTGAAAGTGATATGTAAACTTCTTATGACTTTTCTTCTTTTATTTTTTAATCTATCTCCCTGTTTGACAGAAAATAGATGAGTTCTTCTGGCCAGCTATGACTCCAGAATAGTAGGATGACATTTCTTTGGAAACTTGTGTCTACTGCCATCCTTAGAGCACTGCAATAAGGGTATAATTACTTTTGAATGAACTAGAAGAGACATTATGGAAATTATTAACCATGCTCCTTAAGCAGGGAACACACATTATTTATAAATATAAATGGAATCCTGGAGAGACTTGGAATCAGTTACTAATATAATTTTATGGTGCAAATACGCTAGTGCTAGGAAAATGCTGTATTTATTCTGTGGCCAAATAAAAACTGAATCATCGTGTTTACACCATGCATGCCAACAGCAACTTCAAGAAATAAGATTTTGTTGTGGTATAATTTTCATGTTAAATATTTATGTTGAGTTTTCCTGGCAATAAGAACATCTGAAACTATAAAGTTTCTGTGTGAGATCTAAACATACCAAAATTTCTAACCCAAAACTTCTGGTTTTATTATGTGCCATTTACCCATATTTTCTGAAGGGCAAAAAATAAAATAGAAGTGATATTTCCTTGTTTAACAGATGACTATAACTAGAAGTATATAAGAAATATTATTTATATGAAATGGACATTGTACTTTATCACTTCAAGAAAAAACCCAAATTCTAAGGAATGTTTTCTACTGTGGAAAAACACACTGCCTTATTTGTACCAAAAATTGATTAACAAATATTTTTCGAGCAGAAATGTAATACCCAATTAAAAAGTAAGCATAAAAGGTTATAATGAAAACATTAGACATAGTTTCCTCTTTTCTATTTTTGAATGGGAGGAAAAAAATATCAATGACTTTACTGCTTGTAAGAATTTTTATTGTTGCTGTATGAGAAGTCCCTGCTGTAAATATTAGTCTACTACTCATTTATGAAAATTCCTTTTTAGAAAAAGGTTAAAAGTAAATTATGAAAAGAAAAACATTGAGCTACAAGGTTTTTTTGTAGTAAATCAGAGAAAAAAAATTAATTTCACAATTTTTTATTACTATTCTTTGCTTCTTCTGGAGGATATTATCATTAAATAAATGATGTTGCTTTTCAGTTTTTAATTAGTGACTGTTGGATGAAGCATGAAAAAGCGCTAAAATCACTGACTTTTTCAAGTTAATAAAAAAAAGTAAAGAAAAGGATTATGTTGTGTCTTAGAGAAGTTTTAACACACAGTATTAAACAGAATATTTGTGAGATCAATATTAAGTCTTTTTTGTTGTTGTTGTTTTTTAATGAAAGAAGTCATACAGAGAAGGGACAAAAAAAGTAGTTTTCTTGTCACCAGTCTGATGTCACCCCATTCACTATAACCCTTTGTGCCCGACCCATGAACCAGTTTCTCACCCATCACATGATGTGTTTATTCCACCTGAATGCTGGGCACTTTGTCCAGAAGGATCTTCGCCATCGCTTTATCAGGCACTGAAGTGAGACTGACAGGCCTGTAGCTCCAGGGTGGTCCTTCCTGGCCTTCTTGAAAATCAGGACAACATTCACCAGCTTCCACTCAGCTGCTACCACTCTGAATTCCAAGACCACTCAAAAATCATTGAGAGAGCTTTTGCCGGGACATCCTCTGGCACTTTGAGGATTCTCAAATGAATCCCATCAGGCCCCATAGATTTGTAGGGATCCAGCTCGATCCTGCACAAATTCAGGATCGACCGGGAGTTGATCATTCTTGCAGTCATGATCATCCAGCTCAGGGCACTGACACTCCCTTGGTGAACAATCCATGTTGAAGACAGAGACAAAGAATGCATTGAACCCCTCTCTTCTTCAGAGTGAGAAGACCAAATTTCTTCAGTCGTTCTTCACAGGGCAGGTTTCCAGCACTCGGGTTATCTTCACGGCCCTCCTTTGGCTCTTCACTCCGTTCACATCTTTTTTTGGGGGAGCAGAACTGGACACAGTACTTCAGGTGTGGCCTCACAAGTGCTGCATAGAGTGGGATAACCATGTCTTTATCTTTGCTCATAATGCTCCCATGGATGCAGCTCGGGATCCAATTTGCCTTGGTTGCTGCAGCTGCACATTGTAGTCGCTTTTTCAGCTTGTTGTCCACTACAACCCCCATGGAATGAATTATCATGTTTACATATATATGTTGCTTACAGCTTTAGGTGAGTTATCATGCCTGACCCACATGATTCCACAATACATTTCCTAGTGCCTACAGTTCAAAATTTGTCAAAGATGGAAACGGGTTATGTCTGAGTATCCATTGTAAATATATTCATACAATTCACTAAACTCTTCAGTAATCTGTGGTGTTTTAGAAAACTCTGTGAAGGTGTTTCTACATAGATTTATTACAAAATTTTATTAAAAGTAACTAACTACTGTGCTATCCTTTTCCTTCCTTCAGAGCTTCCCAGGTGCTGTAATTAGTTTGAGAAAATATTGCTTCTTGTATATTCCTTTTTTCTTGCTGTTGAAAACAGAAACATAAATGAATCATGTGAGAGAAGCAGGTTCCTGTGATTAAATTTTATATGTTCAGTCAAAGCAGGAGACTATTTACCATTTGATGAAATTAAATCAGGGCTGTCAGGGCTGAAGTCACACTGCTTGTAAATTGTATACCTAGGATCATGAATTGTGTTCTAGCTTCAGATGTGCACACCAAGCGATGTGACTCTTCTGTTTGTGTCTGACTAGGCTACGGATGTTAAAATATTTATCTCGGAATAGTAGAAATATCGAGAGAACATTGAAAACATAAACCTGCAAACCAAACTTCACTGGCATGAAAGGCAAAATATGACAGAATGCAAAATTTGGATTGGTACATAAATACATAAGAAATGCCTGTCTTAGTCAGAAAAGAGATCCATTCAGTTCAGTACTCTAACAGTGACAACAGGAAATTCTTTTTAGAGAGTGTGTGCGAGACTTGCTGCTTTGTGCAGCCAACTCCCTCCATTCCCCACATCATCCACAATGGCTGGCAATGACCAATCTTGGTCCATTTCCTCTGACTCAGCAGATGCTGGGCATGCTTTTCATAGCACTAGAAGATGAATTTTCACTTCCACAACCCACCCCACCAAATCACAAAGCCACCAGCCTGACCTCTCAGAAGAAACGTGAAAGTCCTTCTACTAATTTACCACAAGGGAATTTAGATCCCTTGGCTCTTAACTACCTTAGAGAAGGTCTACAAGAGTAAAACCATTATATTTGCAGTCTGAGGTTTTCATGACCTTTTCATTTTATTTTTACTCTACTTCTAAGACTCCTGACCTGAACACTTATCTGAACCTAATGTGCTTGCAAAATAAACTGTTTAAAAACAAATTTTAAGTAACTATAAATCCATAGAAATGATAACTAAAATCTTGGTATTTAGAAGAATTTTCTATTTGTTTTAATAAGAGACTTAGAAAAAGGTATTTCTAAAGTTCAGAAAATTATGTATCATCTTTTATTAATAAATAATAGACTTATTTAAAAAAATGTTTCTAATGTTTCCAATGCTGATATGACATTGGAGAGTATGATGTAACAGCCTTGTGCCAAAACACCAAGATACAATATCAATATATTAGTTAAAATCTAAATATGACATTGTACAAAACTCTCTTACATAGTAGAGAACAATAACTATATTATTGCAAAGAAAACAAATTCAGAAGGCAATTAACAATTTCTTTTTATGCCTGATCTGAACTCCTAAAAAGGAAGTACGGGATTTGCAGTTATAGTCCTTTATGGACAATTTTTCCTACTAGAAGAATATAGTACCATTTTTGCACCCATTGTATAACACACTTGCTGTGACCACGGGTTGCAGTTGTGGGTTCCAGAAACTTAGAAACATACTTTATTTATGACAAAATATTGGAAATGTCTAGAAGTTATGCCAGCCTTTCTGCAAAAAATTTATTTTAAAATTTGACTAATGGTAACATGATCAGTGTTGATGAGGTTGTGAAGGTTGTTAAGCATTCTGTGCTGCTTCCTGCCATAGGAAATTATCACATTGTGTTTAGCTGTCCAAAGAATCTTTATCTGAGACCTTAATCTGCCAGTTTGTTTTCAAACTAATTAGGAAAAAATTTCCTTTTGCAGTAAACAGTGAAAATTTCCTTGTCTGAGATCCCTTCTCTATTGGATAATTACTGTGTATTTATCCGTCTTTTCGATTTTCTTTTTCTTATTCTGCCACAGTCACAAATATCTGTAATAGTCTTCCTCCCCATAATTTATTAGTGAATTTTCCAGTATTTCAGCACAGCTTTTTTTTTGGATATCAGCTTTTCAATGCTCTTACTCTCTTTTTCCCAATAAGCTCATTCTAACTGTTTTAAGTACCAGTTTCTCTTACACCCAGTTGCCTGTCCTCACATCCATCACATGACACACTAATTTTTAGCTATTTAATTGCCAGAATTTATTCAGTTGAGACAGACATCTGAAGAATTTTCCTGAAATGTCCACTAGATATGCAGCTACAAAATTACAAATCTCTAATATTCATGGTTTAAGATTTATCAGGGAATTAGTAATTTATGTTAAATCCATGTTCTTATGCATTTGACTAAATCCTGCTGTCCATCTTCTCAGCTTTCTGTTTCCTTCTTTTTTTTTATCTGTCAAGATTTAAGATACGTATGCCCTGAAATAGAACTTCAGTCTTGGCATTCATTATGTGTTCCACAACAGATTTATTTTGTTGCATTCAACAGAGGAATGTGGTTTTACTATAAAAAGCTATGCCACATTTGTGATCATTTTTCTTGTGCTTCTTCTGCAACAACAAATCCATACACTGATAACGTGGATCCAAACTCATGATCCCAGCTTTCTCAGAGCTTTTCTTTTTCTTTTGCTTACCATTACTTCTGTTATCCTTACTACTAGAGGCATAGGCTGGTCTTCTGCAGATTTGTGTGGTATTTCTGGCTGAAGCTGCTTGTTCAGAACTCACTCAAGAACAAGAAGTAGTATTCTGTTCTATTTAGTGTCAAAATTCTTAGCAAAACAATGTAGTTCTTATATTGACTAATGTCTCAATATTGGTTAATAATACAGAGAACTGAAACTGTATGTCATAATATAGCACATTTCCCAAGATAACAATAATTTCCCTCACTCTATCATGAAAACTTACTGACCCATGGAACCACTCATGTTTGTTTGCATGCATTTAAATAATCACTGCACTCTACTCTTTAAGGAAGAAAATGCACAACTAGAAGAGAAAATCTTGCAGATAAATTCATCCTACATTATGTAGAAGATAAAAAGAAGGAGAAAAAAAAAAGCATAGTTGAATAAGTTCATACAGCCCTACAACACTTACTAGTGTCTGTAAATAAGCTATTGAAAAAGCTGAGAAAATTGTTGACTGCGATAATGTTCTCTACCTTCTAAAATCAAAAACAAAGTCAGTTTATGCAAAAGAAAAAAAGCCAAAACCACACCAAAACCCCCAACCAATCAACCAAAAATAAACCTCAACCTTCTGCCCCTCCCCCCAACAAGATTCCATAGTAATTAAAAGAATAAAATGTTGTCCAAATGGATTACAGCAAGAAATTTTCAGAAAGACTCAGGGAACTCATATAAATCTTCTGGAGTGAAAAAAAAAAAATAGGTGAAACACTATTTGATGGCCATCTATGAACTGTTTAAAAAAAGAAGTGGTGATTACTGCATATACTCAAAATACTATGGAAAGAATGACACATACATCTAATTCTCTGTATTGAAAGCAATTGGTTATTGACCAACTTGTACTTAGGAGACTATTTCTAGAAGAGTTTTGTCATAATATATCTTTATTTCAAATTTACCAGACAAACATGATGGCAGTACAGTGTGAGAATAAAGTAAATTTAAGTTTCCAAAGACAAAAAAAACCCAAAATAACACAGCAATGCATTTAGCAGAACAACACACAAAATGTGGAAGAAAACACAGTTATAAGCAGAACAGAAAATACTCAGATGTAAATTACATTATGATCTCCTTAAGGAGAATAAGTCAATCTGCAATGGTAATTTAGACACATTGGATGTCTAAATGTAGATATTTAAACTATTTTCATGTCTGAAGTTAGATGAGAAAAATGTCAAAACAACCTAATCTGAATGTATAAATCTTACCAATAGTGCTAAAAAGCTAAGTAAAAAGAACATTTATATTAACAGGTGCATAAAATCACATCATTTGCAGAAAAAGAAATAACTGATTTGGAGTATACAATAAAAGTAATGAACATTTACCCTATTCTGTGAGCATTCCTGCTCCTTACAAACAAGGAAGTCCAGACTTTTCCTTTGAGGTTGTTCCACTGAATTTGAGATGTGATTGTATTACACTTTGAAAATAATACATTCATGAAACGATATAAAGAATTCTTAGCATTTCTTTTCATGGATTTGTTTTGTTTTGCTTTGGTTTTCACATGTTTAAAAAATTGTGTTCATTACTGAGGGATTCTCCTATACTAATTTTGCATCTGTTCTTCCACCTCAGCAGGACGTCAGGACGCTGTAGACCAGTAGAAGTGTCTCAGTCTTTGAAATCTCATGTTCTCTAAGTGAGACGGCAGCTGGAGTACATTAAACTCTGCCTGGGGATGGATGATCTGATAGAGTTTATGGGTTAAGATTAAAGAAAGGACAGGTAAATGTGACATTATAGTGGGTGTCTGCTCTAGACCACCTGACCAGGAATAAAAAAAAGTGGATGAGGCTCTTTACAGACAGACAGAAGCAGCCTCATGTCCATGAACTCTAGTTCTGCTCCCTGTTGGACAGGCAGAGCAGCAGGGCTGTGAGAACAGTTAAAGAGTGAAAGAGTTATTTTATTTCTTGATATTATCATGAGTGCAGTATTTTTAAAACCTGAACTTAAAAATTACTATTTCTTTTCATGTACATTGAGAATGTCATGAGAAGGCAATTTTGATTCAAAGAAGATCAATTGTTTCACTTATAAGCATACTGTACCGTAGATTAAAAAAAAAAGAAGAAAGAAAAAGAACAAAAATTGGAGCTCCTTTGGAATCCTTTTTGCCTGTTGAAAGACATTTTATTTCTTTGAGCAGAAGGTTAGTCATGATAAAAAGCATGAAAACCACTGTATTAATTAAAATTATCAGATGAATAAACAATATTTGTAATGGCAGAATCAAAAATAATTGTTAATGAGATACTCTCATATATCACTACTACAAGCTTTGTATACTTTTATGTATCATTAACAAGGCAATCACAATATAGTTATTTTAACAGGTTTTCTTCAGTAAACAAATATGCATTCAGACAAGGGAGGAAGGGAGGGAAGGAGGAAGGGAGTTAATGCTAAACTTGCTCAAATTGCATAAAGCATTCTATCACATCTGGGCACATTAAAAAAAAAGACTCTGAGAACTGGGAACAAAAAAATGTGTACAAAAGCTGTGGACAAGCATGCAAATACAGACTGGTTGCTTATTTTAAATGAATTGTCTGAGTTCCCCTTTCTTCTCCTGTTCACTAGTACTTTTAGTCACCTAGTTCTCTGTGCTGTTTTCACTTGCTTCCCTGCTGCTGCATTTTGATCTTTGCTTCCTGTCTCTCTCCCCTGCTGTTGTTCTCAACACTGTTCTGCTTTTTGTTTGACGAGTGGTGAAAATTGCAAGATTCCAGGCCTCTGAAGAACAGACAGAACTTCAGAAATCAGGAAATCTTGTAAATTGTGTTTGGCTGCCGGTGCATGCAATACTATTAAACATCAAGGATGAATAACCTTGGGGGGGAAAAAAAATGTGCATCTAAAAGGTCTTGTGCTGCATTTGTGTGCATGGAATAACTTCAGACTCTGGCTTTCATTAGTGCATGCATTCCTGGCACAGCTTGTTTGCCTTTAATTTTGCGGAACAAAAGCAATTTCAAGTTAAAGGAAGAATTTTTTTTTTTCTCCCAATGGCAAAATTTCTGGAAGTAAGGGTTTTATCATTTACAGTATCCAAATAATTATTATTTTGCTTTTTTCCTTCCTGATTTCTACAATAAACATGGAATATTCTGCACGGCAGACTATGGTGTTTTCATGATTTCCTTGCATAATCCCTCTGCCCTGAGTAAAATAAAGATACCATTTTTTCTAGAAGCCTGTCAAGCATGTCAAAACACACATCTACTCTTTGGTATATGTCAATTCATGCATATTTGGTATTGTGTGGTATGTAAGACTCAAATCAGATGAACATTAATAACTCTAACACATGCACTTGAAAAAGGAATTCCTGGAGTGGTAGCACAGCTGTGCAGGAAAGGAATAAGGTCTTTTAATGCCATCTTTGTCTCCATGGGTGGCCAATTTGTTCTTGGGATGTTGGTGAAAACCAAGCAAAACCTTTCCTTGTAAATATGAAAAAAGAAATAAGTCAACAGTTATCAGACATAGAAGCATTGTTAATAATATCAGAAACAAGGTACCTTGTAGCAGTAAACACGCTTTAAAATTCTTTATTCTCATGCAGTGGTGAATCAGCAACAAGTTGCCTGAGTGCAGCTTTCAATTCTGTTATCTGCATGTATAATTTTCTATTTTTAACAGTATGCTTCTAAGGGCTGTGGGCATACTAATAGGCCTTACCTGCCTCAATCAGTCTCACTAGCAGCCTCAGCACTCCATTTAAACTCAGGTCATTTAAACTACAGACCTCGCCTGAGACATGCTGTAGATTTTTCTGTGCCCAGCTGTTCTTTATTCCTAATCAGAAGTTAAAATTAAGGTGCTTAAGGGTTTTAAACTGCTTGACAGGAAAAAGAAAGAAGTACACTTCAATGCTTAGCACATAACTCTAGTACAATTTGGGTAAAATTTCAAAAGGGAAATACAAAGCTGTCTAGAAATGGAAGAGTCTGAGGCTACCTAAGCTATCCTGACAACACTTCCTCATCAGCCCTAAAGCTGTAGCAGTATCTATTCTATTCTATCTATTCTAAAATATTAAATTGCAAACTGCATTAGCTAACGTGTTCTGATATTCTGTCTAGAGTTTGCACAAATTGTCTTCTTGTTATATATGCATCAGTAGAATTCTTTGGCTGGAAGAACCACAAATCTGATAACAGACAGGAAGTTGGGAACCTTCTCCAGACTGTTAGGTTTTTGCACCTGAGTTTATCACCCTTAGTAATAACAGAGAATTGTTTCTGGGTGTGAAGGCAAGCTTCTCAAAATGGAGAGTGCTCTTCCAGCAGAGATCAGAACAAGTATCCGATGTTAACTGTCACATCATTCTTTGCTCACGATCCTGCAGCAAAAAAAAAAAAAATTGCTTTGCTGTTCTAAAAGTAGAATTTGCACTAGGTTCCTTTTAGCAATTTATTTCCACTGCTGTAACTGTAATCTCTTAACTGTAGCCATCTTTTTTCTCTCCCTGGACTTTAAATGTGAACTATAATTTAATTAGTTGAGATTAAGATGGGAACAAATATCCTTGCTATCACCTACTCTTTTTAAATACAAATGCCATTCTTTATTCAGGACAGTTTTCTGGAGTTTTTTTAGTACCCAGTTCTAGTCAGGACTTTTGGAGTATTATGTAATATTTCTTTAATCTGGGGCTCAAAATGGTTACTGATACTAAATGAAGTTCTGACAGTGATGCAGGTATGCTGCAAAGATTTTGTTTTCAGTAATGTACTTAGAGAAGTGCTTTAGCCTCACCAGGGGTGAAATATTCCATCTGTAGAATAAGAATGGTGTACATTTTATTGGTAACCACAGTTAGTTCATGCTAGATTTTTCTAAAGTCATGTTCTCAGTGCCTTAACACTGATGCTAAAAATTAGAACTGAAGTGTTGAATTAAGTATTGGATAATTCTCTTTTGATGAAATTATTCCATTCTTACATTAATGTAGTTGATTAATGAAATCGACTTCTTTTTTATATTCAAGTAAGAGCAAATTCTACATTCTCAACTAGCTCATGTTGCTGAAAGCATATAAAGCTATGCCTCCACTGTCTCTTCCCTTGCTGTGCTTGACTCCTTAATGCTTTTAACCTTATATGGGATTTTAGAACATGGAGTTAGAAAGTTATTTCACTCTATTTACAGCATAATACTTCTACTTTACCGTGGTGAGTTGATGCAAAGGGCACAAAGAAGGAATGTTGCCTTGTCCCAGTTTGTTGAATTCTGTCCCTTCTATAATTGCTAAAGAATTTCTAGGAACACTCTGAAACTCCTGATTCCCTTTAGGTTCTGGAATCATTAATAGGTAAGGCATTTTGTAAACTGCCGACATACATGACTGGCTACAAATCCCATCCACTGTTGCATGAAGCAACATCAGAACACTGTCAGAAAACTTTAAAGATTTTCAGTTTATAGCATCCTTGGAGAGTGCTATATGTCTTGGACAGACCATCCCAGGAATCTGCAATACAAGTGTCCCTACAGCCACGCTCAAGAATGCCAGCTGCTTAGCAGGAATGTCAGTGTTCTGGCCTGGAGGCTACCCTAGGCATCACTCTATGCCTCTTTTACTCTATCTGCTTGGAAGCAGTGAATTCTTGCTGTGCATTGTTAAATGTTGGATTCAACTTAGAATTACAACTAGCAGAACTGTCATTCTAACTAAGGGTTGTGCATTGAATAATTTTCCTGCTGTATCTAGTTATAGTTTTGAAATTGATAGGAACACCAGAGTTTTAATATTTATAAATTCTCCTCTGATTTCCTTCTCTGAGAAATTTCTTTAAAACTCACTCAGGAATATAATGGATTCACCTAGTGAGAGCAAGTTCAGAAGGTGAGAGGAGGAGAGAGCTGCAAGTATATTACAGATTCAAGTCTACTATTTATGCATATAGTGAATTTATATTCTTCCAGAGCACTTAACTGCAACTGTGTGTAATTCACATAATGGAGCCTATAGGTTAAGAAGTATAAGATCAGCATGGGTATTGGAAACAGTAATGTTATTTATAAATTGGACAGCATATCCCATTAAGTGTGTATTGAGTAGGATGTTGAATTTGGCTTGCTAAAGGTTTTAATTTCTTGCTCTTTTTTAATTTTCACTCTGACAAATTTTTTGTGCAGACCTTTTGAGATCCTTACATGGAAGGTTTGTTTACATATTTATTTTAATTGCACATGGTGTGGAATGATGCCTAATGTAATTTCCTTCCCGCAGTTGCATCAGACAAACAGCTGATCTGAATCCCTAATCACATTCCCTGTGAGGGACTGAAAAAGTCTACATTTTCAGGTCACCCAAAAAGCTAGTTGTATAAATATTCCATCTCCCTGATACAGCAACTTGTGACTTGTAGGGATGTTGTCTGTGAACTATTTTCTTCTGTTCTTTGTGATATTTTGCAAGTGTGTCTTTGACTATATAAATATTTTAGTATGTTGATCACCTATTTTTGTGGAAGAATTTTGTACAGTGGGAAATCAATATTTTCTTTAAATCTTTCTTACTGACATATGAAACACCTGATTGGTTGCATTCACTTTCTGTAGGTGCTAAGGATAAAAATGGATTCTATGAAGTAAAATGAATGAGATTATGGTTAAGAAAGGAAATGACATGATCCAGCAAAAACCCAACAAAACAAAATAATCCTGAAGATGAGCAGAAAAGGGACTCCATCTGGTATGCTGGGAAGGAAACACTGGTTAATATTGTGAGCAGCTGAGGAGGATATGTATAAAAGTGTACTAAAGACTTGGAAAAGGACATGCTGGAGGAATGGCCTCAATTCTCAAGCAGGAAGTTAAGGAATTCCACTGCAGTCAATTAAAAAAAAACCAAACCACACCAAAAAGTTCCTCTACAGTTTGAACATCCTGAAACAGAGAAACAGTGGCAGAGCTGGGTACTGTACCCTGATTACACCTGTAGGAGTCTGAGTCAAGCACTAAGAAGAAGCTGGTGCACAGAATCATAGAATCATAGAATGGATTGGGTTGGAAGAGACCTGGAAGATTCCAATCCCCCTGCCATGGGCAGGGACACGTTTCACTAGACCAGGTTGTTTAAAACCCCATCCAGCCTGGCCTTGAACACTTCCAGGGATGGGTCATTCACAGCTTCTCTGGGAAATCTGTTTCAGTGCCTCACCACAATGACGTAACTATAATGTAAAAATAGACTAAGATAAACCATCTTGTAACTTGAAGGCAAATAAACTATCTGAAAGAAGTATTTCTATTTTACCTGTCACTTCTTGTTTTAGCCAAGGTCTTTGTTGTGTAATTGGGATTTTGTTCACTTACATGCATTGCCCAATCCATTCAAAAGTCATACATTTTTATGGTAAGGATCACACCAGGTCTACAAAGTACCAGAAAAAATGATCCTTAATTGTCACTGCTGTGCTGTAGACACAAACTTCTCTGTGTCCCATACAATCTTTTCTTTCCAGTACTCGGAATATGGATTCTCATTAAACAACTTGTTTAAAGCATTTTATTTTGCATTAGCTAATGCCACTAAAATTTACTCTGGGATGTCTTATATCAGTTTAAAAATTTAAAATGTTTGGTTTTTTAAAACTCGTATTAAAAAAACCCCAAAAACAAAGAGAAATTGCAGCACTTAAACTTCAGGTCAAGGTGTTAATAATTTCAGGATATTGCCTCCCTATTTATTATTTTTACATTTTATTTAATAACTCTTGGTGAGTGGTTCTAAAATATTTTTTATAATCAAAAGGTTTGAGTTTTTCTCATTGTTGAGTGTAGTGAGATAAGTATCACTGCACTGAGAAAGGCCAGACTACACAGCCAGAGGAGGAGATGGTGCCACCGCTTGATGAAACACAGGGAACATTGATTATTCTGACCATCTCATTTTGATATCTAGCAGTTGCCATTGTGTGTTAACTGATGAATGCTTTTTCAGGCTGATCATTTGAAGCTGCTGAAAGTAAAGACATCTGCCATTTTTATGCTTATGTGGTCTTAGACAAAACTCCCTCTGTTGTTTGCTTGACAGAGGAGAATACAGCTCATCTTACTGTAGAAAGCCTGGGACCTGACTTTCAACATCGAATCTTTTTGTCAGACAATGCCTTTTCTGTGATCAAAGCATATGAGCGATGTGGTAGTGACATCCACGTTCATGTTCATACTTCTGTGCAGACAATGGAAAGGAAAAGAGAGAAGCAGATTTAGCTCAAAGAAACAATCTAACTCTTTTCTAGAAATCTGTTTTTTCCTAAAGAATGCAATTTCTGATCAAACATATTAGCAGCAGCCTTTGTTTGAATTCCTATTGTCACCCAGTCCACCAAAATTTTTTTTTCTTTGAGGTTTTCTTTCATCTTTTACTCCCAGTATTTAATGCATTCCTTTTCCATATTTTTTGGATTTTTGCTTTCTTTGGTCCTCTATAGCCCTTTATTAAAATAAATATGTTTAGAAATGCAGTCACCGAGCCGCAGTCACATTTATGAATGTGATTATTGATGAAAAAGGCCTATCTTAAACCTCATTTATTTTCCCATATTTTGGCCAATATATTGTAGAGTATGATGATTCATCAGTTGTATTAAAAAACAACTGATAAATTAGTAAATTCTTTTTGTATTTTGGAGAACCACATATTTGCAGCTACTGAAAACCAGTCTGTGAAAGCAAAGAATGCAAAAACTAATTCTGTGTAAACCAGATAAACACGTATAGTTTAACAGCATCATCTAAAGTTAATGGGGATTGTATCTATAATTGCATTTGTTTGCTCTCACATAATATCATAATATTAAATTGGTTTCATTAGCTTTTTATTGACTATTAGAAACTTCTTTACCAAAACTTTAACTTGCCTATGTGCTGAGTTAAACTAATGGAATTCATTTACGAATGGATATATTATTTTATAGTTTTCAGCACCCTTCAATCCAGGTACCAAAAAAACTGCAATCATATGAAAAAATCAGACACTAATATTCAAATATTTTATATTTTAAGTAATGTATCCTTTGTAAATAATGTATACTTGTATTACTGTTAGGATTGCAAAAGACGTTTTAAGCAGGACTTTACTACTACTCTTCACAATGTGCAAGAGCAGCCTAGTTTTCATTATATGTCAATTTTCTTTTACTGCTTTTACTGACATCACTATTCCACAAAAAAAAATGAAAAAATTTAAAAAAAAAACCTAACAAAACACCATCTTTTAAAAAAATATTATTTCATAAATGGAAAATAGTCAAAGAAGACTACATAATGGCTTCAAAAATTCCATGAAAACAAAAGGTATTCATACTCTAATTGTCATGTTCTAGAGAGTGATTGTGACCTCCATATTAATTTCCATTAAATTCTCATGATATCTAAAAATCTATTGGCTTGTCTCTTTGGCTTCCCTGTATGCCACCTATGTAGATGGTTTTATTTGGAAAAATGTCAAGAATCTGTGCGGAGGCATCCATCATTGCTGGGAGCTTTCAGAAGAATCCAATCAACTCCAAGTACCGAAATCACTCAGGTTCAGTTTATAGTACAGAAAGAAAATGCAAATGGATCCACTTTTTCATAAATGTTGGTAGTTATTGTGGTAGTAAACTCAGAAAGTCAGATGCAGAAAATTCCTTGGCAGACTTTTCAAACTCAATTGCAATCTCAAAAGAGTCCTGAATAAAAAAAGATCAAAACTCCAAGCAAAACAAACACTAGGGTTTTTCCTATTGAAAGAACTCTCTATTAAAAGATTTTGTTGCTTTGAATAGGAATGTAAAGGCTGAAATCATAGGTAATAAGTTCAAAACTGTATTTTCTTGTCTGGATTTTACATCTTACACGAACTAATTTTTGGAGCACTTCTGATACTACCAAGATCTTGAAAAATATCCATCAGCTTCCATGGTCAAAATACTATTTTATAATAAGGCTAAATATAATGATACATGAAATTCTTCTGAAACAGTCTTAAAGAAGTGCTATAAAATGGTTCCTTTAAACACATGTTTTTCAAATTAGTCATTCCTGCACTCCACAAGAAATACTGGGTAACTCTGTAATTATTCTGGACATTCCAAGGAGGTCCATGTATATACTACACACATGCATTTCACGACATGAAAACCAGGTAAAGAAATTGTTTTGCTGTTACATATTCCTTGTTCTGCCTAACAAAGAAGAAATGCATAATATGACTATTTAGTGGTAACAATCTTTTTACTGTGGATTTCATAGAAACTTCAATTTCCTTCAGAATTTCAATACAGTCTTACATTCACCCTTGCCTTTTCTACAGTTATCCTGATACACTGTTTGTAACCACAGTGTATGAAGTATATTGGGAGTATAAGGTAAAATATATTGCTACTGCTAATATTAAGAAGTGTATATTGAAAAAATCTGCTTTATTGCTGTCTAATTTATTTCCAGTCAGCCACTGTATTATTGAGTTTATTTAACAGAAAACTATTTTAAGACAAAGTTATTCACTAACAGTATGTCCTATAAAATAAACAAATTAAATTCTAATTCATTTGTCTACTGAAGGAAAAAGCTACCACTGACTTTTATTCTAATTTTTAGATCCAATACCATTATAAATAATTAGAACTACATTTTAATGTTTCTTACAGTTATATAAATATATTTTACACATATACAGACATTATATATGCATCTATAATATAACAATATGTATACTTATTTACATTAAAACAGAATTTACAAACACAAGCTATTCTCCCAGTGCTGCAAATCACTTAAAATGAACTTGAAAAGTAGTTTACAATAGCACCTTAACGATTATGCCCTCACCAGTAAACTAAGTGTTACTATCCTTACATAAGATGTTGCTAAATCGCCAACTAAAGCGAGATTTAACATTCAGCTTTGAACCTCAGCAAGATTTTTTCCATTTCTTGGTTCCTCCTCCCATTATTAAAAAATCCTTAAACCCAGTCTGAAACCACATTAATATCTTGTCATAATTGTACGCAGTTGCATAATGGATGGATTTCTGCCCATATAGATTAACAGATGGATGGTATTGGCTTCACCCGCTGGGAATGGGATGGCACCATCAGGAATGTTTTACATTTCTTAGTAGCAGAATAATACTTTCATAATAACAAATGTGTAGATTCAGAAGAAAATCATACCATTCACTGGAATTCAGAAAACAGCTGGGACCTTTGGCAAATGTTTCTATTCTTGCCTGTCATTGGGTGTTTATTCTAAAAGCATCTGTAGTGCTGCAGGCAACATTTTTTCCTCAGTGAAGAACCCCGTGTGTAAGTCTTGAGTACCTCCCATTTCCTTCAAAAACAGCTTGAAAACTTTATTGTTTTTAAAACTTTTTCCTTCATTGTCTTTTGAATGAGGTAGGACATAAGAATCTAGCAAATACAGGACTACAAATATGCTGTATGGTTTTCCATATAGAAATGCAGATTGATTGTTACATTGATAAGAGTTTGGGATTCCCATGCTGATATCCAACTATACAAATTAGTTATTATACAACTAACATATTGTTTTATTTTTCTCTCTATAAAACTTCTGCCCCTGTTGTGTTCTCTTTCTTTTTCATCTGTATTATGAATTGTTTAATGAATTATGAAACACCCTAAAACAACAGAACAAAATTTCTTTGCAACTTGGCTACAAGTTGTCGATAAATTTCTTGATTATTTTTTCTTCCTAAATTCTTGTTAATTTTTGAGACATAAGCACATCATGATGAGAAAAAAGAGAAAAATATTTAGGAGGCATTTTAAGTGAAAAATATTGCTTGACAAAAATACTTCTGTTGAGAAGGCTTTAGACAGCAAAAAGAGGAAAAATTAAGATACTAAGATAAATTAAGGTCAAAATAAGAATGTTTCCTCTATCTTCCTAGATGGATTGTTGGTGTTCAGTGGAAGATTTCTGACTGGGTTTGTGGATTTACTTGTACCCTTTCACTTTAAGTGAGAACTTGAAGCAAACATCTCGAACCAAAACTTCCAAAGATAATTTTTGAATTATGCTGAAATTTAATTCACATTTCTATTCTATTTATTTGTACTTAGAAGAAATCTTCTAAACACATCTTCTTGAACACTAAACAGAACATTCTCGTGTGTCTTCATCCATTCCTAGTTGCATTAGAAGCTGTTAGACTTTCCGGTTTTGAGTCATTAATTTAGGTTTTCCAGCACTTCTAATGAATATGGCACACATCTGGAGCAAGTATACACTATATTCTCTGATCTTTTAGTAGAAGCATTCTGTTACAGAACAAACAAGTTGCGTGTTTACTTACAGTCCCTCTCCTCCCCACTGCTCCTCTTCCAGAAAATGTCCTGAGAAAAACTTTTCATCATAATTACTCCAGCAGTGTGTCATTTGAATTCTGCTCCTCTTCTGGAGCAAAATAAATATTCTTCAATAACACTTTGCAGGTAATATAAACTCATCTTTCTCAAGATGGTTGGGGTTTTTTTGGTTTTTTTTAAATTAGTCAGCACTTTTTCTAATTTGTATGATGGTTTAGACAAAAATGTATACAAATATATAAAAAAGCTGTAAGGACAGTAGCTACTTCTTTTGCAGCTTCCTGTTCCCTTCTTTCCAGATCAATACTTAAATAAATTCTGAGGAACAGGTATGGAAAGGGGGAAGCAATCGATCTTCAAAAATCTTGATTCTGGTGAAATGAAGAACATCTGGAAATAAAATGATCATTTATTTTGAAGTCTGTGATATTCCGGTGTTTAAAACTAACAAGATATTTGAGTCAAAGATATTTATAGTTTCACAAGACTGTAAGTGCTCCATAATTTGTAAAACTGCTGCTAAAAGGTTGCTGTCTTAGGAAAAGAAAAAAGCCTGAAGAAAACAATCAGTTTTTGCTAAAGAAACATGATGTTCCCACTTCCAATATTCAAAAAAATTTTCAAGTAATGCAAAGTTTTGTCGCATGCCCTTGTTTTCTGGCACTAATCTGATCCATTATTTAGATGATGTGAGTTGGTAACCTTGTAGTAAGCAATTCATTTTCTTTCTTAACTTTCTTTTATTATTTTTTTCTGTTGTGCTAAATTAAAGCTGCCTTAGGGAGCTTAACTATCTATCTGAAGTCAGTAACATCAGTAACATATCACTTCACTTGACACGGAATATAATATTGCACACTTCATGTCTATAAAATAATCTTGACTGGAAATCCAAGGCAATCTGTCATGGTGATTTATTATAAGCATGAGAATATTGCTCTTTTGGATGTATGTTATTAGCTAACATTTGCAGTCCTGCAGATTGTATCAATTATGAGAACAAAGTTACTATAGGAAACTTTAATCTTATGCAGTCCTGTTTGTTTATAAACAAAATTTGTTTTAATCCTGATCACTGCAGAAATCAGATAAAAATTGTTTTGGAACTCTGACCACAGAAACCTAATCCAAAACTGCTAGAAACTGTCATATGCTTGGATTTACCAGGTGTCAGCTTTTGGTTTTTAGCTTTTCTCTGCATTTGCATTTGAGGAGGGAATTTTTATTTCTCCCCCTAATATCATATCCACTAAGTAATATCTGTGCAATATTTCTACACGTGTAACACCTTTTAATCTTGTGTCAGTCTTGGGTAATGCTCGTTTTGTTTTGTCACTGCAGACCTTACAAAAAACCACTTCAGAGCTATCTTAATTTAAACATTAACAGAATGTCTATCCCCAGACTATTTTGGTTTTTGAATCATTCAGATTCTGTTTCATATCCATGGGAGTCTGTGCCTTTCAAGGGGAAATGTTTCGGAGTTGTTAGGTGGCAGATAAGCAATTTTCCTTTTAAGTTCTTTTAACATGTCTTATGCAATATATATACTTGCAAGGAGAGAGCTGACATTTAGTCTGCTGTAATAATAGCAAAACCTTTGGAGGCCAGTCAGTCATGTCCATCTAACGTGAAAAATGTGAATTTCTTTACAAAATGTCATGTTTTAAAGTAGAAAAAAGTAGAAAAAAAAATGTTTTTCAAGTAGAAAACATGTTTTCAAATAGAAAAAAAAAGTATAGTTTCTGAATAAATGAAGAACTGATAGAATGTAATAAAAATGGAGGGTGAAAAACATATTTCTAGAAACACTGAGCCATATATATTGAAAGAAGGAAATTCTAGGACTGGATCTACCTATATCTTTATCTACCAGTAGTTAAGGGTTTGATGAGTTAAAAAAATCTGGCAATATCATAGTCTTGCAGGCTAAAGAGATTTAAAGGTAAGGAAAAATTACGTCTATTTCAGATATTCAGAACTTAGGAGCTAAATCAGCTTCAGAGACTTCCTCAGTAGTTAGTCAAGAGAGAATTATTCTACCAAGGAATTGATTTAACTTGCTGCTTTTTCTCTATACTTAAAAATGTGGAACACTAGAATTAATTTGTGAATAGACAGGCAAATTTTGCTAGCACAAGACTTGGGTGTATTTATGAAGTATTTTTATATTTCAAACAACTAATTTTTATGAATATATTTATGATGGTATTTATCTACCATCAGAGTAACAGATGGACAATGATGATGATGAACTTGCAAAGTAAGAGAAATAACACAGATCTAAGATCTTGAAAAACATCTACTTTCCCCTATTTGTTCATGTTTTACTGGGGACGAGACTGAAGTCAAAATGTTCTGCATATTAAGCTATTTCAGTATGAAAAACTGATTTATTTTTTTTAAATTTTAAGATTAGAAGCAGTCCTACTTTCAAATGGGCTGCTTCATTTTACACAGCACTCCACCAAGGATCTTGGAGGAGAACAAGTCAGTTTTCTTTCCTTTATTTCCAACTCATTAAGTGAAAGTATTGACATGCTACTGATACAAGAGTTGTACATCTCCTCCATATGGGAAGACTTGAATCATTTTTATGATAATGCCAATATGCCAATAATGGTTGGAGAAATGTTATGGTGGTTATGGAAATAAAAAGCACTAACAGCAGTTCCTGAAGGACGTGGAGCTCTTTACTGTAAAAATAAACACTATCAAGCTAACTCTTTCCTTAAGGCTGATGACTTCTCAGAAATGATGCTATAGCCATCGGCTCATATTTTTCTTTCAAATCAAAGGATATGAAACAATATAGTTTAGAATTTTATTTGTCTCAAGCATTTGAAATTGAAAAGATATTGCTACATGTTCAGAGAATTCTTCTAATCAATTACTTTCCAAGAGGATCTTTACTCTTTCATCCATATAAGCTATGCAGTAGCTGCTTGTGAAAAAAAAAAAATTCTACTGTTTCTTGCAATGATGCCTTGAAAACAGAGAAGATTCTTATCAGTAACAAATAGCAGCAGAATAGGTAGCTGTCTTCTTCTTTTTCTCTCATCAAATAAAAGCCACAATTCAATTGCCTTCCTTAATATAGCTGCCAGTAAAATACTGGCAGCTATATTTCTCCAAAGTTACCAGATAGCCACACCTGAGAATTTATCTGTTACTTACCACACAGCTAACTTACCATGTAACATTTTATATTTGCCCACACTTTGTTTCAGTCTTTGGTAATAACTATCATGCTTGTAATATTAATATAGAGTTTGACCAAAATATATAGAAATCAATGTCAAAAGGCAATAAAAGGGACATATATTTTCACTTATGAGCCCAAAGAGAGAAAATTGTATATTAGATATTTCCTCTGAAGTTTTTCACAAAGCCAGACTTTGGCTGCTGCAACAGGACAGTCATCTATGCTGTAAACATGTTCTAGAACTGTCCACTGAATTTTCGTCAGTCAGAGTTAAAGACGCTTAAATCTAGCCAGTAATATCAGAATTTGCTAGCCAGCAAAATTATTAAGATCAACACTCTGGTAGAGTTCATTTCATGTAAGAAAAAAAGAATGTGAAGAAAAAAAAATAGGCTTGTGGTTTAGCTAATGAAGGCATAAACAGAGATAAACTTACTCGAACAGATGGTCATAAACTGGTCTGTGTTAAACTCAAGCTGGAAGTTCACTAGGGTCCTACTTCCAGAGCACAAGGTACTGAAACAGTTTACAGATGGATTTCTTGACCTACTGTTATTGATGAAATAACACTGAATATAGTAATGGATCAATTTTTGTACCTGGAGCAGTATTGAAAGACATGACAGATGACCTTTGAAGGTCTCTTCCTACCCAAACTATTCTATGATTCCATTGTTAATGACATTTTATGAAATCAAATCCATCCATCTCTGTTATTTTATAAAGACTTCTCTGCAAGAGTAATATTTTCTTACTTCAGCACTTAGCATGCAAATTGTCAGTGTTCATTTGCTTAAACTAGCAATGTAAATGCATATTAAAGAGCATGTTTTCTCTATTTTCCTACTCCCAAGTGGCTGATAAATATTTTAAAAAAACCAAATATTCTCAACCAACAATTCTCTTTAAGAGAAGATGAGGTAAACTTTCAGTAAGAAAGGAAATGACTGAAGAAAATGCGTGACAAATTATTATCCACTTACATTTCTCAAAAAACTTCCTGTTCCAATATAATTTTGAAAGCCTTTTAAGCTACTTTTCCCATGAATATAAATACCAAACTCCGTAATATTCTCTGCAAATCAGATATAAGAAATTTGGTATTAATTTTGTCTTTTTTCTTTCCCATTGATTGTATTTCTATTTTCCTCATGCATAACTCGCAGACCAACATAACTTTTCTTACTGTTATCTGTGCTTTAGATACTGCTTTTTCATGTTAATCTTTAGTTCAGGAGAGCTTAGGGCTTTTCCTTCAATAGGTTAAAGAAACATTACGTTGTCCATTGATGGTCTTTAAATTTCAGTTACTTCACATGAAATCTGTAAAGACTTTCAGTTCTTTTAAGTTTCATCAAACATTGATTCATCTCTTGACCTTTGGAGACTCTCTGTTTCTCAAAATTACACTTCAAAAAACAGGATGAAAAAGGAAAAAAGTAAAAAAATAATGAGAATCACAATTTCTCGAAATGTTTTTTTAATTTAAATTTTCTTTTAATTTTTGGAGAGACTAAGAAGTGTGAAAACCTCTTAACCAAAATTTTATTGCCATAGTGCAATTATATTATTAAAGTTTGAGATGATGATTTTTATTAAGAACACATATACATACACATAAGTATGTTTAGTTCTTTCCTCCTGTTCTGCAACTTCCCAAAGGAAAATTAATATCCAAATTTTTGATCTAATATTTTAATTTAAGCTTAATATGTCCACTCATTTCCATTTATTCCATTGATTTAAAGTACTGAGATTTACAAATTTTCATTTTTATTTCTTGCATAACAGTATTTCTAAGTTAATGTCTATATTATAGATATATTATAGATATTATGTTGTAGTGGCATTGGGAACTCTGGAAAATTTTCTTCAAAATTCAGTTGATACTTAGAGACTCAAAAGACTCCAACAAAGATGAAGCAGTCACAGCAAGTATTCATGAATAAATGCAGATAACATTCACCTGTTTTCTATTTACACAATTTGCAGTTTGCCTCTCTCTCTCATTTTATACCTGCAACAGCAAAACTGCTGAGCCAAGAGGTCAGAGAGCTCCTGTGTTCCCAGTCTAACTCTCTGTGGAATCAGGGCTCTTTGTGCTGCTACATCCAGATGATGTTTTAAAGTGTTCAAGTGTTTCAAAGTTCAGTAATACAAATTGAGGTGGCATGATGTACTATTGCTACTTCGAAATGTCATATTGCTTCTTCCAACTTAGCAAAAGGGGTTTTAGTTTTAAACATACTTTTGTTTAAATATTTTACTATTACATATTGATGTCTTCAAAAAAGGGCACGGCCTCTTTAGTAATGTTAATGTGCTACAAAAACAGGAAAAATAATGCTTTTTGTCCTACATGATGAAAGTATACCTCAAAGTCTTTAAAGCAATTATCATTCCACAAATGTACAGATGGAGAAATTGAGGCAACTGAAAGACAAACTGTTCCTCTGATTTCACTCCTCTTTTGCAGTACTGCTCTGCAGCCAGTGGTGGACTGAGCTCAAAAAACATCTAACAAAAGTATTCCATGGACTATTACTTTACCATGAAGCTTTTGCACCTGTCCTTCAGCAATCACACTAGGGGCATACATGGACATATGTAACATTTAACTTGTTGTAATTCCCTTTTTTAGATACCTTTTTTTGTGTGATGTTGACATTTTTCTTGTGATTATAACATGCTTGGTCACTATAGTCTCAGGGACAAAGGTATTGCAAGCAGATGTTCCTTTCACCTTACTTGAGTAAAAAGCAATAAATTAAAAGCAATGAATTTTTGGTTTGGATTCTCAATATGGAAATGGGCAGTAAAGGTAAAGATTGACTGCTGTTCCAAGATCCCTGGAGATGTTTGCTCATACATAATTAGGATCTGACAGAGATACTGTTCTGGGACCATTCTCCATCTAAACTGCAAGCCTTGCCTTTCCATCTCTACCACCCTTTAGTTCAAGAGCTTCTGGTGCCTGCTCAAATACAGAGAAGGTTGCCAGAATGTAAAGCCACTCTGTAGTGGGAAGAACCTGCTGATGTTCTGGTACAGAGGCTCAGCACAATATTTTTACAGATTAGCCATATACAAGATCTGGTTTCTTGTGATCATGCTTTGGCATCAAATATGAACAATGGGTCTGGCACATGAAATATGCACAAGCTCTTTTTAGAAGCTCCAACGGATTTGAAAGTATCTGTGTGTCTCTACTAAACGAGCATTTTAAGAGGGGAAAGATGTCATTTACCAACAGCTGTTCTTTTTCAAAATATGTATATACACTCTCAACATTCCTTCTTATCTTACAACAATTCTAAAATATGGGACTTTCTATCTGTCAGGAACTACAAGGGGAATTCATGTGGACCACACAGAACAGAAATGGAGCCTCAAATGCAGATCTAAGAATGAATCTATAGTAAAAAATATCTGACAAACAGTTTTTATGCATAAATAACCACAAGTGTAACTTAGATTCTATCCACACCTTTTCAATTCATAACCTCTGATGACACTGCCAGTGAGACTGGTAACTAGCACAAAATATAATGACTGTTTAGGGGAGAGCATAATTACCCCTTGGGAAGTGTCCTGTGGCAATTAAATTCATTCTTACAGGCCCTCAATTAACAATAAATTTCAGTCACCAGTGACCTCCAATTAATTTTAAAAACCCCACAGCCTAACAATTCAGGTTAAAACAAAGAAATACAGGAAAGCAAAATCATCTCTGCACTTTTAATACAACTTAAAATGTACCTGATTCTACTAACACAGAAAGACCTTAAAATTGCATCAACAGTGAAAATATTATCCCTGAAAGCAGACAGGTTAATCCTTAATCTTTTTCTCAAAGAATAAAACCATAACTTCCCCCTTTTTTGTGCAGATAGGGGTGCAGGGAGGGCCAGATGGCCAGAGGGAATATATACGGGAAGCACTCTTTTTACTTATAATAAATTTCACAGCTATGAAATTGTTGCCCTAGTTTTTGTAAGCCTTCTGTTTTTAACCTTGGAGTCAAATTCTTTCTCACACAGTTTCATGTAAATAATAGCCAGTGTTTACTTAACAGTATTTTCTGCTTTTCATTCCTTTTGTGATAAGAGAGCTTTAATGAGCACCTTTCTTCTCCAGTGAGATTGAGAAAGAAGTAACATGCTCTCCAATCCCTTGTGAAGTTGGAACATGTATAAAAATGAAATAATGTAAACAATAAAAGTCTTTTCCTTCCTTTCTGCTGAACCTAGCAAGTGTAAGAGCCTCTTTATTGTGTCTCCGCAGACACATGAAATATTGTGCGAAAATTTTACTGGAAATCAAATAATCTAGTATCATGAGTCCATGTTCTTCCCATGTCATATTGCTCAAATATTTTTTCTCCATTAATACAAGGTTCAGACATGCAAGTCTTCCTTACTCACTTGAGAAATGCATATTCTAAGATGTTAATTTCAATAGTATTACTTTTCTGGTTAAAATTAAAATCTCTAGCAACATAGTAAATCAAATCATTATTTTTATGCACTTTAGTTTCCATATTCCTATTTTTTTTCCTGTTGTACATATACTAGGGTAAATTTGTCTAAAATTAAGATTTTCTTTTCTTTTCCTTACCTGACTGGAGGAATCTTAAAACAAACAGACAAACAACCAACCAAATAAACAAACAAACCATATCAACTCTGACTTTCAGAAATTTGTGAGGAAAATAAACTATTTTAAAACCTAAAGTTTGGACAACCAAACTCTGTAGAATTCAAACATAAAATATTTGTTGCATAGTTACTTCAATTTATTATTATTATTGGCTTATTTTGGTAGTTTTGAAGTTGAATATCACTTTATCATATTGCACAGTTTATTACCATGAAGCAAACTGTATAATCCTTTATACAAACTAAAACAGAAACTGTATTGTTAACAAATTCCCAAGAGAAGGTGTAGCTATGCCACCATGAGATTTTCTTTGTTCAGCTAAAATGTCATATTTGCAAGAAACAGACTGTTACAAAAATGTTCCCATGTTTTTCACTATGCTTACCTGTCTTTTCAAAGAGTGTAGATAAAACACAGCTCAGTCATGTCTCCCTCATTATTTTCAAAGAGTTTCATTTGCAATTGACCTTTTGCTGATTCATAATGAGGCATTTAGAAGTGTTTTAAGTCTTGCAAAAAGGGAAATGAAGCTGTGTGCAGACTAATGATAATGTTCATGAGAAATATCAGCTATTGCTCAAAAATAGGAAGTGATTTAGATGGAATAATATACAAAAGACCTGGTGAAACCACATAACTTTTATATCATTGCACCTACACTAATTTTCCTACAATTGCTACTGATAGGCATTTGCAAAGGAGAAGAGAATCACATATCCCTTCCATTTGCTTCTCAGATACACCTGAATTTTACATCTGTAGTATTTTATGGGTTTGAACGGATGATGGCAGGCACAGTTCAAAAGGAATTTGTATGAAAGTGTCATCCAGAAGTATATAATCATTGTTTTTTATCATTACACAGGTGATCCATTTCAGACCTTAGTTATTCAGCACAAGCTCCTTAGATAAATTTAAAGAAGGAAGTGTTTCGTTTTTTCTCAGTGGAAAATCAAAATATTTTCCACTTATTACTAAAGAAGAGAGCAGGTGTAAGCTGCATTATACTCAACAGAAATGTGGCACTCTTTTCCACATGAATTAAAATGGAGGATGATGATGAGGAGGAGGAGGAGGATGAGGATTATTATTTTTATTTTCTAAAGTGCAAGTAGAGAAAATAAGGATGAAAGGCAAGCAAATATTGACTTTTTATTTGCAAATAAAATATTATGGCTTTCCCAAAAAATATTCACCTAAAGCTTAAATTTTCTCATACAAAAGGGTTTGCCCTTTACAAAGCTTTACTTAATTTTGACTTAAGTGACCAGTGTTTAAACAAGTTAGTTCATACCATGAATTAACTCTTCGGGTAATGTAGATTTTTAAGTCTACTTCACAGAGAATGAAGTTAAAAATAAGTGAAATTAGAGCAGACTAATATTTGTATGGAGGAATCAGTACTTCACATTTGTCTTCGTAGTCATCTTGTTACCATCTCTTCTGATTGCATTTTCCATAGATTAACAGATATGTTCACCTGCCTTACCATCTGCTGAGCTGACTGTTTGCACGTTACCTGCTTAAATGCTGGCAGGGAGCATAAACTAAGTCATTTGTCATTGTATGTTTGTAAAATGAAAAACATTTTGACGTTAGAATCGGTACATACAGAACACTGCTGCAAAGGAGCAGCCAAAGAGATTACATCCCTATATTTAGCAAGGTCGAATGAGGAAAAGGTTGGAAAACCTGAAGAGCAAAAATCTAAAATCCCACCATGTTTAAACCACCTAGCCAGATTTTGAGAACAGTGAAATTGGAAAGTATCCAGTTTATGCTTTTCTTTTTTCTTATTTGTCTCCTGCCGGGGTAATCATGGCAGAAAATTACTTCCTCTCTCAGTGTACAGAAGGCAGTAAATTTTCCTTAACCCTTCCTTTCCAACACAATAAAATCACAAAGAAAGCCTTCTAGCCTATTATAATTAGTGAGTAGAGCACTATCAAAATTAGACACAAACTGAATGAGTTTCCCTCATAGTTTGATTAATACACAACTAGAAATTACCATTTTCAAAGCATTTTATTAGAGCTATTTGTGGGACTGTAGCATAAAGCCGTGTGGTATGTATTTCAATGTACTTTTGAAATATATATATTATGAAAATTTACCTATTTTCTATTAGAACGTTTCAGTAAATAAATATTGGAACAAATGCAATTGGAAATATTCATATGGGAATTTGTAATGAAAAAACCTTAGAAAATTGAAAGGTTGAAGATATTATGCCCTGGTTTTTTTTGTTCTTGTTACAAATGGTAATCACAAATGTTTCTAAGGGGATAAAAGGTAGAATTTAGAATTCTGAAAGTCACCAGTTGTATCTTTGGTATCACGACAAACTACATGACAAATATATACTTGCAGATTAATCCTTCAGTTCTAACACATTTGAAAAAGATTCCTTCTTTTTTCTTAGCCTTCCTAAATAATTATCTTCTCTGCTTCTTTTTCACATAGCTAAGCAACAGATTATTTAGTACCAGGACATGCAATTATTAGCTTGGACCTATCAATTCCCTTGGCTTTCCCAGCAGAGACATACTTATCCCCAAAATCCTGCTTAGTAATCCACTGGTGTGACATAGAAACAACAGCATGCTGTTGTCCTTTTTAACCATTGTTTAACTCAAAGCTGCACATTTAGTGTCTGAAGTCTTCAAGGGTGAAAAATTGGCAGATTGCACTAGATTTCTCCTTCAAGGCTCTAAAATGAAAATTACTTGCCATCTTGTTTAACTCCCTAATGGTAAGAAGAAATCACAAAAATTGTGGAAAGGAAATGGAAAATGAAAAGATATGTAATAGCAAAGTCTTTTTCCTGAGATGTACTGTCATAATTTTTTTTTTCTTGGATAGCTTAAATTGAATTCCCCTGAGGATGATACCTATCAGCCTCTCAGCTCAGAAGTGTGACAGAAAGAAGTAGAAATAAGAAAGAATGGGATTAGAGGTTTCAGAGAATCATCAGGCATACAAAACCAGAGAGATGAAGTATGTAAAAGACCTCTCTGAGTCAGGGAGCAAAAATAATAATTTACATTGGAAGGAACCTCTGGAGATTATATAGTCTACAAAAAAAACCAAACCAAGCCAAACCAACCAACCAACTGACCAAACAAAAAACACCAAAACCCCAACAAAACAAAACAAAACATAAAAAACCCCAAACAAACAAAAAAGGAAACAAACCCAAACAATCCACCCCCCTCCAAAATTATAAATGCTTCACAACAATCTGAAATGTGGTTAGAGTATTAAAAAAAGTTGTGAAAATGCACAAAAACATGGAATTATATGGGTAGTCTAACAGCAGCTTCAGTGATCAGAGTGGAAGTATCACAAGATAGGTGGAAATACACTTCCTTTGGAGTAACTAGCAGATTAAATCTTGACAAGTAGGACCTACAAATGGATTTAAATTAAAAATTATGGAAAACACGAACAAAACACTAAGTTTCACACCCCAAACTATTCTCAGTTTCTAAAATTGTGGAAAGATATTTTCGTAATGATTGAGCTGCTGTTGCCTGGAGAAAAGGAAAAGAAAGGTGTCTGGTGGGTGGAAAATGTGTGTGAAGAAACATACTGAGAGGAACCATGGACCAAAGGGGCTGCAAGGCTCTGATCTCCAGTACAACACCCATGACCCCATGTTGAGGAAGACCATTGCAGTCAGCCAGGGAGCCCCAGAGACACAGGCAGGAACAAATAACACCAGAGATGAGCAGCTGGTTTTTGTCACATCTTTTGTTTAACACTCACAAAAGTATCATTATGAAGGGTTTCTGTAATAGTTTATAAAATATTCATTAATGTCTTTTGTAGCTAAGTAATGATAATGTACGTTTTGACTTAGGAGCTAAATATTTGTCTGTATAGAAAAGAGTTGTGCAGGTTTTTGTCTATAACAGAACATAGTACCTAAAATGTGACAGTATTCTTCTAGTGAAAGTGTCTACATTGATTAAAAAATATAAACATGTTTTAAGTGCCCTATGTAGAATATGACAATCCTCTGTCTTTATTGTATTCTAGAAGTTCTGCATGAGGACAGATGAAGGGAAAAAGAAAGGCAGACTAATCTAATTGAACAGCTGCTTTTTTATTTGGGTAAAAAGGAGGGTAGAAGAAAAGAAGCATACAAAAAGTATTAAGGGTTTTGGATACAACAGCCTGGCAAGCTTGCATTTATGCCTATTAACTTGGTCTCCCATGAGCTAAGTTCCACAACCTTCTTAGCCTTTGAAGGTTGCAGATACTTTTAAACATGACTGGTTATTGACAGCTGATCTTTATAATCTCTTTGTTCTGTTTAATAAAATAGAAACAAGCAAAGAGTTCAGAGGGAGACTAAATCATTTTGAAAAGGAGAAAAAAAGGGTTTTGCAGAATTTCAAAAGCTTGAATATGCATATAACTTTTGTGTTTGGAAAAACAAAAGTAAAATTTGAAGCAAAAAGTCTATTGTAACAAACATTTTTTCTTTTATCTTAGCGTAAACATGATGTCACAGAAGAACACAGAAACAACTTCACGCAGATAATGAACTCAGGCAAAATTTAGTTAGCAATCAAAACTGAGGGGAAAAACTAATAAACAAAGTGGGTAACCATGATGACACTCCTTTGACATTTAACAGGTTACAGGTTTGGTGTAGCAGTCAGGGATGTTGTTATCACATGAACAAGAACGATGACCCAAAGCATGCATAAACTCACACACTCATGGGAGACCTCTCCCTCAAAAGCACCCAGACGGTGGGTGCACTTCACCCAAAAGCATCAAAGGATCACTCAAAGACATCCAGTAGGAAAACAGTCACTCAAAAAATGTTTGTCACAAGCCTGGGGTAGTTGGGAGAGAGCAACAATAAACTTTCTAATGTCAATTTAAGACAGAGTGTTGTAAATAACCGATGCTGTTACAAAAGCGGCTTTGTACAAAGCACCTCTTGAGCTGGTGGATAAGAGCCACAGCAGGGGCATCTTAGCTACATCTTTTCATTCAATCTCTGTTTGGCAGTTCCAGGGTGGGGTTTTCCCCATTGCCATGCTTTACCATTACCCCTGTGCCAACTAGATGTGCAGGTTAGTGGACAATTAAATGAGTTGCTATTTCATGCATTGGGGCACTCATTACTATCTTTGTCAGAATGTTTGAGACACCTGAGGCATTTGGTGTATAGTAAGGTGTAAACATCCACACTTCCACAGAATGCTTGTGCTCACTGGCTTCCCACGGGACTTCAGCACAGGGTTTAGTGTAATTGGGGCTCCACTCTATGGCCTTGTGAACTGTCTGGAGAATATAATTAGACTTGGCATCCCATACTGAGCTTATTTTGCCCGGTGCCCAACTATAAGCAATGTATGTGGTCTACGTCTTCCATGGCTTTTTAAAAAAATCCAGCTCTATTTATCATATTGTGCCCACGTTAACCCAACATCATACATAACATCACAGAATATCCTGACTTGGGAGGAACCCACTAGAATCACCAAAGTCCAACTCCTGGTCCTCCACAGGGCAGCCCCAAGAACCACATCTTGTGCCTGAGAGCATTGACCCCAGGTCCATTTTCACAGCACTGCTCTTCAGCATCTCGTTCCCCCATCTGTACACACATCCAGGGTTGCCCTGTCCCAGGTGCAGAATCTGGCACTTTCCCTTGTTGTACTTCATATGTGATTGCACAGCCCTCTAACTTGTCAAGATCTCTTTGCAGGGCCTCTTGCTTTCAAGCAAGTCAACAGCTCCTCCCAGGTCAGTACTGTCTGAAAAATTATGTAATATACTTTTGAGTCATGCTGACATCAGCATACAAAAATTGGCATTATCAGCTGACTTAGAGGTGGGTAAACAAAATGTTACTGATGTTAAGTTCATTATTTGAGTGAACTCCATCATTATCTTTGCCATAACATTGCCCTCAAAGTCCAATTTGTCTGCATTGACCACTGTTGCCCCCAGTAAAAGAGATAGGCTAGTTCCTTTCTCCATTGTCCTGTAAGAGACTTCTTTTCTTCCCCAGCCACCACTGGTCCCTTCCTCAGGGAGAAGAACTTTAAATAAACAGTGGATGTGCAGTGTTCCTCTCTGTGGTCTGGAGAGAGAAACTGTTTCCAGTGCAATCTCTTTCGAGGATGTAGGAAAATATCTGCTCTGCTGTGGTGTCTTCCATGGACTGCAAGGGAGTATCTGCTTCTGTATCAGAGTACCTTCCTCTTTCTTCCCTTGCATTCATGTTCACACTGTGGCTTCTCACATTTTTTTCTCCATTTTTCACTGCTTTGTGTCATCCTTTTACCTTTCATAAATATGCTTTCAAGGCAGCATTATTTCTATGACCCCAACAAATGTATGCTGACACATACAGGCTAAACCTGTGAGTCAGTACAACCTGTATTGTCAGGTGTCCTCACGAATACAAATAATTATACAAATTATTTTTCATGACCTTTTAATAGATTTTTTTTTAGCATTCTCATTTTCATGTTTTAAAATTGTCCACATCTTCTGGGAAAAAAACAGAATAGACAGAATGAACCAAAAATGTTTTGAACATGTTTTTCAAAATACTATGACATATGGATAATTAGCTAGCAAATGAGTAATAGGAAAGCTAGAAAGATGACATTAGCTAGCATCATTCATACAAAATGTACTTCTAAATAACTGTTCTTCTTTGTAATTGCTTCCCTCTGCCAACTAAGCACCACACAGCAAATCAATCACACTGGACATCTGATTAAAGAGAGAACAAAGAAAATAACAGGAAAATCAGAACAAATACTAATGAAAAAAAAGGAAAACGTAAAAAAAAAAAATCACAGAATCAATTAGATTGCAAAAGACCTCTGAGATCATCGTGCCCAACCTATAATCAAATAGCACCACATCAACTAGACCAGGGCACTAGGGGCCACATCCACTTTTTCCTTAAATACCTCCAGGGATGGTGACTTCACCACTTCTCTGGATAGCCCATTCCAATATCTAGTCACCATTTCTGTGAAGAATAGTCTTCATATTTTAAAGCTGTATCCCCCTATTTTATAAATATATATCACGGAATCACAGAATATCCCGAGCTCGAAGGAACCAGCTAGGATAATGAAATCCAACTCCTGGCCCTGCACAGGACCATCTGCAAGAGTCAGACTGATGTTGTAGGGCCGCTCGCAAATTAAGAGGGCACAGCATCCTTCCTGCAGATAAGACATTGCGGGACAGCTGCTGTCAGCGCTGCAGCGGCGCTGGCTCTTTGTAATGGGAGCGAGCCAGAGCCGCAGATGATTGGTGTGCGTCTCATCGAGGCAAAGGAACGAGAGGGGACTTCTATGTGGGTTCCAACAAGGGTTTTTGGGTGGAGGGTCCAGGGACAAAAGACGAGAAAAATGGAAGGGTCCAGGGTTCTTATACTGAGGGAAAATGGGGTGGAGAAAAGGGAAACAACCAATGGGGTACAACAAAAAGGGTGGTACGGTGAGAACAGCAACCAATGGGGAAAACAGGGAAGCAGGAGCTGGAGCTAAGAACCAATGGAGTATCAAATTGCATAGAACTTTCTAGGAGGCAGTGGTGACCCTAAACTTCAGTACTGTCCTCGGATCCGCCTTCTGGGCTGTCCTCTGTCTCTTGGTGTTCCTACCATTGGAGGGCCATCATCTGATGGGCATTAGAGTGTCACAGCCCTCCAGAGGGCTGAGCCACTGCAACATCACACCATGTACCCGAGAGTATTGTTCAAACGCTTCTTAAACTCTGCCGTGTTGGTGCTGTGACCACTTCTCTGGGGAGCCTGTTCCCCTGCCCAACCACCTTCTGAGTAAAAAACCCTGTTCTAATATCCAACCTAAATCTTGCCTGACACAGCTTCAGGCCATTCCCTAGGGTTCTGTCACCTCTCCTCTGGTCACCACAGAGGAGAGATCAGTGTCTTCCTCTCCTCTTCCCCTCGCAAGAAAGTTGCAGACAGGCTGAACAGATCAATGATCTCAGCTGCTTCTCCTCAAGGCCTTTCACTATCTTTGCTGCTCTCCTTTGGACACACCCTAATAATTTAATATAGATTTATATTGTGGCACCCAAAACTGCACACAACATTCAAGGTGAGGCTGCCCCAGTGCAGAGCAGAGCAAGACAAACCCGTCCCTTGCTCGGCTGGCAATGCTGTGCCTGATGCACTCCAGGACATGGTTGGCCCTCCTGGCTGCCAAGGCACTGCTGACGCATATTCAGCTTTTCATCAACCACAACCCCCAGGTCCTTTTTCATGGCACTGCTCCCCCGCCTCTCTTTCCTCAGTCTGTACATCCAGGGTTGCCTTGTCCCAGGTACAGAATCCACTTTCCCTTGCTGAGTTTCATACAGTTGGTGATTGCCCAGCCCCCTATTGTGTTGAGGTCTCTCTGCAGGGCCTCCTTACCTTTGAGGGAGTCAACAGCTCCTCCCAGTTTTGTACCATCTGTGAACTTGATTAGTATTCCTTTCAGTCCTGTATTCAAGTAACTTATGAATATGTGGGAGAGCACAGGGCTGAGGATGGTGCCCGAGGAACCCTACAGGTGATAGGTCACCAGTCTGATGTCACCCCATTCACTATAACCCTTTGTGTCTGACCTGTGAACCATTTTCTCACCCATCACATGATGTGTTTATTCCACCTGAATGCTGGGCATTTTGTCCAGAAGGATCCTGTGAGAGACAGTATCAAAGGCTTTACTGAAATCCCAACAGATTACATCACCTGGTTTCCCTTGATCAGCTAGGGGGGTTACCTTGTCATAAAAGGAAATCAGGTTTGGTGAGCAGCACTTTCCTCGCATGAAGCTGGGCTGGCTGTGACCAGTGACTGCGTTGTCTTTCAGGTGCTTTTCAATATCTCCCAGGATAATCTTCGCCATCGCTTTATCAGGCACTGAAGTGAGACTGACAGGCCTGTAGCTCCAGGGTGGTCCTTCCTGGCCTTCTTGAAAATCAGGACAACATTCACCAGCTTCCACTCAGCTGGGACCACTCTGAATTCCAAGACCACTCAAAAATCATTGAGAGAGCTTTTGGCAGGACATCATCTGGCACTTTGAGTATTCTCAAATTAATTCCATCAGGCCCCATAGATTTGTAGGGATCCAGCTCGATCCTGCACAAATTCAGGATCGACCGGGAGTTGATCATTCTTGCAGTCATGATCATCCAGCTCAGGGCACTGACACTCGCTTGGTGAACAATCCATGTTGAAGACAGAGGCAAAGAATGCATTAAACACTTCTGCCTTGTGTCTGTCTTTGTGAGGTGACCATCCTCATCCTGTAATGGGCCAGCATTCTTTTTACACTGTCTTTTGCCATTATTAGATTTGAAAAACAATCCTTTTACTCACAGTAAAATCCTCACAGTTCTGGCCAGCTTCTACTCCAGCTGAGCTTTGGCCACATGAATTTTCTCCCTACAGTGGCAAGCAACATCTCTGTGTTCTTTCTGTGTCACCTGACCTTGCTTCCACTAGGCATACGCCCTCCTTTTTCATCTTATTTCCAAGAGAAGTTCCCCGTTCAGCCAAGCTGGTTCTTTTCCACGCCTAATTGACTTCTGACATTTGGGAATTGCCTGCTGCTGTGCCCTTCGGAAGTGTTTGAAAAGTGACCAGCACTGATTGACCCCCGCACCCACAAAAACATTATCCTGTGGGACCTTACTTACTAATTCCCTGAGCAGACTGAAGTCTACTCTTCTCACGTCCAGAGCTGAGGTTTTGCTGGCACTTTTCCTCCTGTCAAAAGGGATTTTAAACTTGATTGCCTCATGGTTGTTGTGGCCAAAATGGCTGCCAATCTCCACTTTGCTCACAACATCCTCCCTTTTGACAAGCAGTAGATCAAGAAGGGCATCTTCCCAAGTTGGCTCCCTTAGGACCTGTTCCATAAAATTGTCACTCAGGCTTTTATAGGAATCTTCTGGTCTAGCTTATACCAGCTGTTTGATGCTCACAATTTCTGGCAAGTTGAAGTCCTCCATAAGGACAAGGGCAGTTGCCTTGGAAGTGTCCCTTAGTTCCTCAAAGAATAATTCATCGGAGTTATAGCCCTGGCTAGAAGGTCTGTAGTAGACTCCCATGATGACACCAGCATTATTTGTTTGCCCCTTTATTCTTACCCAGAGGCTCTCAACAGAGACTGAAGTTGTGCCATTGCCAACTATGAGTTCTATACATTCCAACCCTTCTATGACACACAGTGCCACCCCTCTGCCTCTTCTGCCCTGCCTGTCCTTCCCAAAGAGCCTTTAACCATCCAGCGGGGCACTCCAGTCACAGGACTCATCCCATCAGGTTTTACTTATGACGTCATTATGCCAGTGATGTCAAATTTCTGGGACTGAGCCAAAGCCTGGAGCTCCTCTTTTTTGTTCCTCATGCTGTGTGCATTAGTGTTGCAACATTTCAGGTGTGGTACATTGTAGCCAACACCTCGTGAAGCAGATTGAGCGGTCTTTTCAATACTCACTTCCCCAAGTTTTGTCACACCACCCCATTGCTCATCATTGGTGAGCCTGTTTTGTCCCTTTCCCCTTCCAAGCTAGTTTAAAGCTCTGTGAACAAGCCCTTCTAGCTCCTTGCCAGGTTGACTTCTGAGGACTTTCAGATCCTGATGAGCCTTGCGGTAGCTGCAGGGGTTCCTGAAATCACGAACACCCATTCACATTTTGGCATAATTTCGTATTATAAAGGCTGCTTTTTGGAAAAAATATAATATAACTGGCCAAATGAAGCAGTTTTCCATATTAAACTTTGGGACCATATAATAAAAGATAAAAATGCTATTTTTAGATTACTTTCTCCTTTAGAGGAGAAAAAAAGTTCTCAAAATTTTTCTAAAATTTTTCAATTTCCTCCTGACCACACATCTGTAAAATCTCAAACTAACAAAACCACAAAGCTATGAAGAAGAGTCTTTCTCAGGTCAATATTCAACAAAACCTTTAAAGTTGTGCCTAATTTCTACCATTCTGATTCAGTAAAAAACCCAACATTGATTTAATTGGATTTAAGCGAGTGTTTGATTTGTTTCATAAATCAGAGCCTTTAATCAATACTTAGATTTCATTTCCAAGGCCACAACTTTGAAGAAATTCCAAGGTCACCTGTATATAATTAATGTATTATTGTGGATTCTTAGCTCAGGGTTACAATTGAAGGGAGAGACTTGGCAACCTCCTGGGCTCTGAGATGAGGATTTTGTAGAATCCTGTGAGAGAATCATGTAATGCTATCAAACGGGGTCTATAAATGACTTTCTTCTGTGACTAAAACCACCAAAATTCATTCTTATTCAGAAACCTTGAATGCATTTGATCAAACTATATCAGAAGACACACGCTCATCAAAAAGAGGTCTTTCTTCCAGTACTTTTTAGTAACTTTAGAAACCTAATTATTTTCAAAATATACTTTTGTCTAAGAAAATTAACCTTTAAAAGAACTGGTTATCTCTAACTTACAGATACAGTAGGCAAACTCCCATAGGCAGAGGTGCTCAGCCAAGAGAAATCATGCTCATTTTCAAGGTGTCTCATCTAGGAATTTTAGTGCCCTGTGGGGGATGGACTAATACAGATCAAAGGTGGCCACTGATATGTGTGGTGGTGATGGGAATCACCACTGTTACTGAAATAAGGGGAACTACCATGCAGAATTTAAAAGATCCTTTCTCTGCCCTAGCTCCACGAGGAGACATCAGTTGGGAAAAGCCCCAAAAACTTAGAGCCATTGTCTCACATATGTGCCGCCTTTGTCTAGGCAGCAGCAGCCACCAAATCCTGGTTTTCCAGTATTTTGATGCTCACAGAATAGTCCCATGACATTACCATACTACTCTGACATCTGACTAAAGGTACTAATCTATTTTCTTTTTCATAGAACCCTGGCCCAGAGATCTTCTAAAAAGTCATTACCTTGGCATTCCAGTGCTTCCTATTTCTGTATATCACCACAATATGTGACTAGCCTGGGGGGATCTTGAAGTGGATTTACCAGTAGCTTTTTGTTAAAGTAAGCACTAGTAAAAAAAAAGCCAATCCACTTTGAATTTTGTAAACTAGTCTTCAATAAAACCCAATCCAGAAGTAGACAGCTTAATAATACATGTACTTAAAAATAAAACTTTAGACAGAAATTATTTTCAAACTATTTTTACTTTTTCATTGTCCCCTCATAGGACAGATTAATTCCTCTTTACTTGTTATCTATCCAGAAGTTTGAAGCAGCTTTCTGTTTATCAGCAAGGTCTAAACAGTTCCCTCTAATTCACTGGAAAATATCGTTTCTTTCTCCCCCTACATCTGCAGCTCAGTTTATGCCTTTTTCCTTTATGTGCTTGTTTCCCTGTTTCTCCACTGACAATATTTCTCATTACCAGCCTCATCTTTCCTTCAGAAGTTTCTTCCACATCAAGGACTCATTTCCGCTCTCAGTCCTCTTCCCTGCTCAAGAGGGATAGAACTCATTTAGAGCATTGCTGTCAAGGCAAACAGACAGCCTTTTCCTTACTACTTACACACCCTTTTGTGTCTGGGAAAACACAATAAAGACGCTCTCGCAGCTGCTAGGTTCAGCAGAAAGGAGGGAAAAGACCCACTTTATTTACATATATCACATTTTATACAATTCTCAACTCCACAAGGGATTGGAGGACATGTCACTTCCTTCTCAATCCCACTGGAGAAAAAAGATGCTCATCAAAGTTCTCTTATCACAAAAGGAATGAAAAACAGAAAATACCGTTAAGTAAACATTGGCTATTATTTACATGAAACTGTGTGAGAAAGAATTCTGACTCCAAGGCCAAAACAAAAGGCTTAGCAAAAACCAGGGCAACATCCTTTAAGCAAAGCACCACTTTAAAATTACAGGTAAACAAGCAAATTACTTGCAAACACCAGTAGTTTATTCAATCCTGTTTTTAACTACTCCATTTAAGAATCTTGCAATGAAATATTAATTTTGTAATTTTGATCATTAATATATTTCATTTCATAATAGACAATGAAAATTTTCATTTGAACTGTTTCAGTCCCATTCATCTAATGCAGCTTTTTACAAATATAAGTAATTATTCCTTTTATGCTTATTCAAGATCTTCCGATATTTGTAAGTATTTATGTGTCTTGCATTTGCATGGCAAGGCTTTTGTACCAGAGGGGCTGTAGAGTTGGCTTTTGTGAGAAGCTTCTAGGAACTTCCCCCATGTCTGGCAGAACCAATGCCAGCTGGCTCCAGGATGGAACTGCTGCTGACCAAGGCTGAGACCATCAGTGATGCTGGTAGTGCCTCAGGCATAACAGATTTGAGAAAAGGTGAGGAAGAAACCACCTGTGGGGCAGCAGTCGTAGGAGATGTGAGACTATGTGGGAGCAACAACACAGTATCATCAAGGTCAGTGAATATGGCAGGGGAGGAAGTGCTCCAGGTGCCAGAGCAGAGATTCCCCTGCAGCCCACGGAGGCACACAGTAGAACAGACATCCACCTAGAGTCCATGAGAGATCCCATGCTGCAGCTGACAAATGTACCCAAAGGAGACTGTGATCCATGGAATCCCACACTGGACCAGGCTCCTGGCAGAAAATCTGGCCCTGTGGGCAACCCACACTGGAGCAGTGTGTTCCTGGAGGACTGCACCCTGTGGAAGAGATCCACACTGGAGCAATCTGTGAAGAACTGCAGCCTGTTGAAAGGAATCACATTGAAGAAGTTCATGGAAGACTGTCTCCTGTGAGAGGGATCACATGCTGGAGCATGAGAAGAGTGTGAAGAATCATTACCTGGAAGAGAAAGGAGTGGCAGAGACAATGTGTGATAGAGCTGATCACAGCCTCCATTCACCTGCATCACTGCTTTGGGGGAGGAGGTAGAAAAAATTGGGAGTAAAGATGAGCACAGGAAGAAGGGAGGGTTGGAGGAAAGGTGTTTTTAAGCTTTGTTTTTGATTTCCTGTTACCCTACTCTGTTTTTATTAATAATACATTAAGCTAATTTCTTGAAGTCAAGTCCATTTTGCCCATGATGATAACTGGTGAGTGGTCTCTCCCTGTCCTTGTTTCAACCTATGAGTCTTCTGTTATATTTTCTCTTCCTTGTCTATTTGCAGAGGGGAGTGATGCTTCTGGTGGGCACCCAGCATCCAGCCAAGGTCAACCCAGCTGAGTCCACACATCTCCTCTCGGCACCAATAAAGTACACATATTAGAAACTATTTTTTTTCCCAGTAAACAATCAGTTCTCAATGTTACATAATCTGTTTTAATTTTAAAAGTTAGATAATATGGGTTACATTTTTTCTCTTTTCAGATGCATAGAATTTTCTTTACTGGGATTCTTATTGCTGTGTTAATTGATCAATGAATTGAAGTGAACAAAGTATTAGGCCTGTTTGGCTAATAAATAATGAATAAATAATATATGGGTTATCATTCAAATGATCTTTGTCAAAAGTTCAATGTTTATATTTGTGATGCAGACTAAAGAAGCTTTTTTTTTTAAAGAAAATATTCACATGATAGAAAAAGTGACAAAATCTCAAATGCCACAGTAATTTCTGTGAAATCCCATCTTTAGGTTGCTTGTTGAGGATAGAAGTCCTTTCTACCATCTCTGTTTTTGGCTTTGGATCTCCTTTGTACTGCAGACAAACTTCTGGAATTCTGCCTATCTTTGTTCTACCATGGACATTCAATTTATTCTGCCCTTAGACCTTTTCTACTGCAGTTGCAACAATGATGCTCCTCCTAGAAGAATTTCATCAGTACCAGCTTGCCTTCTCAGAATATAAATCAAGAGAGAGATGAACAAGCATCTTATTTCATACATATATTTTTTTTCTTTTTTTTAAATCAGCACTAATAATGTATGGTACAGATACAGTGAATTGAAAACAACATAATCAACTCTACTTTCATCAGTAAAAGAGGTAACTTTGGGACAGATTAAATATGTAAAATAAATAGATGAATGCCTTTTAGATGCTGTTCATATTAGTCCATGTAATTATGTAAGTTAAGGCATAGAGGGTTAGGTCTTATCCAAACTTAGAAAGAGTTCCTGTAAAAATAGTTGGAAGAAACTGAAAAGTAATAGGGGTGACTGACTGAATTCTTCAAAATATTTCTGTAATAATAGCAGAAAGAAAATAATAGTTGAAAAAATCTTGGATTTAAAAAAAAAAGGATTTTCATTTGAATTACAAACTGTATGAGCCATTAAGAAAAACAGGATTAGAAAGGGTGACATACATGAGAAAGCTGGAAGGACAAAGTGAAAAAAGGATTTGCATTATATCCACTTAATTGTTATAGAACATTTGAAATCATATGGAAAGAAAATGCTTGCTAAATTAGAAATTTTGTAGTAACTTAAAAAAAAAAAGTGTGATGAATCAAACATTCAATGTATTATCAACAGCAAAAAGCAATAGCAAGGCAAAGTAAAATTTGAGCAATAAAAGAATGAAAAACCATATTTTTAATCACAGCTATAATTGTGTGAGTAAGGTCTGTTATTCAAGATAAGAAAAGTACGTGGTTTTGAAACATACTTTTTGATGGTGTAAGTTAAGTCACCCTAGGACAGATGGGAAGTTAAGAAGAGAATATTTCAGCATTCCCTGTTTCTTCAGCAAGGTCTCCAGTTTCAGTAGTTATTTATATCCTAGAGAAAAAAGATAAATATTTATTCTGCAATAATATATACATTAAAAACATTTTTTGAAGCAAGTTTTCAGAATGTGTATGTTAAGACAGCAAGTGGAATATTTTGGAACGGCCATGTCACACAAAGTTACCTGGCAGGGCTTCTTCTGACACTGCAAAGTATAATTATCCTGACATGATTAAATTTCCAATTCAAAAAGTAAGCAGGTTTGAATCCATGTTGGAAGCAACTGTAGCAAAAGCAAACAGAACAAGTTGAGTAACTCAGGAGCTAATGTGACCTCTACTGAAGGTGTGTAAAAATAGCTACAAATACTGACATTTCCAGTGGCTCTATGACCAAAATCTCTTTTACATCAACAGCTCAGCCCAGGTTTCCAAAGAAAACCTGAGGCATTTATTTCTAGGGTACAGTTCTGTTCTAACTGACATTACAGGCAAGAATTTCATTGCTTTAATGAGACCAAAATCAGGTTTCTGCTTTCTGTCCTGTGATTCTTCATAAAGATTTTTTTTTCTTTAGTAAATATTAAAGGAACTAACTTTGTCAGTAATATGTAATATGTAATATGTAATATGTAATATGTAATACGTAATACGTAATATGGAATATTATATGTAATAATAATATGCAAACTGTTGTAGTATACAGTACCATGAATTTTAGTAATTAGCTAATTTTTAGCATAAAATTTTCTCCAAAGAAATTACAATTTAAAATGTAGCTTTAAAGGTATAAGAAAAATAAACACTTTCAAAACATGTTCTGAAAAACATCTACATTTAATTTTTCCAGAGTTAAAAATTATTTGTTATGTGAAGCATTCCTTTTAAAACTCTTCATGGGAATATTTTCCTTAGAAACTGTGGAAGATATGCCCTTTTACAGCTCTATGTTTGGAGTAGGAGCCTTCTTTGATTTATCCATTAGATATCCAGTCTGAAATGGTTTATTAGGCCCTCTGTCCAAGTTATCTTCCCAAATGGAAGTTTCACACCTAGAAGGAATTCAGTGTGCCTAGTAAGACACATACATTACATCAGAAGGAATCTTGCTTTGTGGAGGCACCAGTCCTCTTTCCTTTGACTAAGGATAGACTTAAATTACTTCGTCTGAAAAACTATCTAATTTCTAAAGGCCTTGAATAAGGTGAAAAGAACCTACTCTTAAGGGCACAATAAAACCTATTAATTGTTTTATTAGTCACTTTGCTTAGTATCATATTTAGACTACATCTTCAATCAGCTATTAACAAATACATTGAGTGTACTCATGGAAAACCACAAAAGTGGTATAAGCCCCCAAAAATCCTTCTATATGAACTATTAATGAACAAGGAGTAAACAATCGAATCTTCAGCCAGCAGGAGTGAACATAATCAATCTATTCAGAGCTATCATACCACTGCATATTATTTGAAAATCCAAGTCCAGAGTTACATTCATTTTCCTCTTTGACAAAGTTTTACAGAGATCACAATAATAATGACAATTGTGGCAGAAAAGAATTTGTCTCTTGCTTCATCATTGCATGTGAGATGCTCACTGGAAGTCACCAGCACATGATTTCAGTCCTTTTAACAGTCTGCATTCCTATGGAAGTATTGGCTAATTTTTTTTAAAAAGAGCATTTTTTTGCGCAAGATTTAGCAGAACCGATTCTTTGACACTAACTCATAAAGACAGAGCAGAAGCTGATGTTCAGTAATTCCTTCTGTAAGCTGAATATGACTGTCTAATCAGATTAAATTTTGTTTCCCTTTTGCTAAGTCTTTGTTAAAAAGAAACCCAACTGGAAGATTTAATTCCTCATAAAGCAGGTGGGATAGGAATCACTGCAGCTGCAAAGATTCCTTGGCAAAGGCCCTTCACTGAGCTCTATACACACGGTAAGAATTGAGTATCCTGCTACTGCCCCCAAAGGAATGAGCTGGAGGCAGTGGAAAAGTGAGGAGCCATGAAGCCTGGCAGTAACAGGCAGCCGGGTCCCTTCTCAGCAGGCAGGTACACAACCTCTAATCTAGGTTATTGGTGTTGCAAAAAATTATTTTATTGCAACTCCTGTATCACAGACCTGCCTTGGAAAGGATGGTAAAGTTTTCATTGCCAAAATGCGAAAAGAAAAGAACGGTCTTGAAAGAGTGCTGGTAAAGCAAACAACAGAAAGGGTCCTAAGAGTGGTTCTTGGACAGAAAAGGCATAAAGGTCTCCATGAAGACAGCAAGTCATAATTATTTATGGCAAGCCTATTGGGTACTCAGAACATACAAAAATGTTGAACCACCTTTTTTAGTTAATTTATTATGAAGTTAGGATTGGAAAGTATCCAGACTTTTTCCTTACACCACATTGCCTAATTTCCAATTATGTAAAATGCAAGAATAAATCCACCGACTCTAATTCAAAGATCCATAACTCTTTTGGAGATGTTATAGCTTATATAAACCCATACCTTAGCATGCTATTAATAATCTGTATATTTAACATTTGAATTTAACTATAAAGAATCTTGCTATAGTTTTTTACACAAGGTCACCTTTCTTCTTCCACTTAAATAAGAATAATCTCCTTTCTTTTTCTTCCTAGAGAAGTGTGCAGTCAAAACATTTTAGACCTGAGAAACATAGTCAACAAAGAAGTTCAGTGCTTTGCAAGACCAGTGTATGCTTTTCCATCCCAAAGGAAACTTTGTTTCAAGGTTTTTGTGGTTAAAGTATGTTCATCGTGCCAGATTTACTCAATATTTATAATTTCACTTGTAATTTCATACATTTGATTTATGAATGTATTAATACATAATTGTTACATTTTGGCCTGTTATACAGAAACTTACAAAAACTATGTACATTTAAGTTATAAACTCACATACATCATTTCATGGGAAACGAAACATTTGAAAATTTGCAGTCAAAAAAAAAAAGCCATCAAGACTTACACCTCCCCATCATATTTAAAAACAACTATTGACAGAATATCAGTTTTCTGAAAAAGAAAATTAAAATGTGATTTCCGAATCTAAAATCTCTCTCCTGTGCATTACTACCCTAGCAGGTGATGTAACTATGAGTTCTGTTAAGTTTTTTATGATTTTAAAAAATCAACTGAGAAATAGCACTATTATCTGCTAACAATTCTTTTCTCAGAATGGAACTTCAGCCTAGTTATGAATGGAATAGATTTTCTGACTTCATCATCTTTTAATAATAAGGTCATTTGAGCTTTCCAGTCTAATAATTCTAAGAGAGTTTAGTATTAAAAAAAAATTCATAATATTCTATAACGTATACTATATTGAGCTATAACAGATAATCTAAGATGCTGCAATTATAGAAACTGGGGCTCACTGGGTGCTGCTGAGGTAACACATGGATGCAATACACCATAGCAATGGATGAATCTCAGTAGGTGAAGCCTCATAACAACTCTGAATTTGCAAAACAATTAGAATAATGACAACACTGGAAGGACTGTATTTTTGACGCCAGATATTCTGTCATAAATTTGATTTTTTTTTCTGATATATTTGCTTTCTGTAGGTAATACTTTCTAATATTACTTTGATTTCAAAGGTATTTGAACTTTCTCCCCAGTTGTGTGAAAATTTCAGGTTTATTCATTTTTTGGTAATCCAAACCACTTTATCCATCCTTTATAGTTATGGAATGAGATGAATAATCAGCTAGTCATCTTCAAAAGACGAAGAACAGATTGCCCACTGTTCTTTGGCATTGGGAACATTGCATGTCGTGCAAAGCCTTGCTAGCATCTGCTTAAAAATATGAGCATGGGTGTATAATGAATTGAACTATGTTTGAATCAGCCCCTTTTAATGAGTAAATGAGGCTTTTGGAGAGAGTCTGGAAAGAGTCGTAGTTTTCTTTCATGACCTAGGATTTGTTAGTTACTAATTTAAAAAGCAATTGTTAAACTAGGAAACTGAATGCACCCTTAAAACTTTCTCTTTTCAAGTAAGAAGCATCTGATTAACTTCATAAAAGGAAAATATGCATATTGAAAGACTTTTATTTTTTTATTTACAATAAAATAATAATTATGATTATATTTTCTTATTTTATTCCATTCACATTTTAGTAACAATAACAATAACAACAACAACAACAACAACAACAATAATAATAATAATAGAGGGTAATTCAATAATATAACAAAAGGTAGATGGAAGAGGTTTGGTGTCTTCTGTTTATTATTTTGTTTGGGTATTTTCCTCCCCACAATTTATATTTCTTTTGACCTATGTATTCTTTTTACAGCCAATCATCAAAGAGTAGGTTATATAAAGTAGAGTAATACATTGTATTCTAAGACCTGATTCTGCTAGCATATCATCAGAGAAAGATTCTGCATCCTTTGATGACTTCTGGCAGAACTGAGGCCTTAATATAATTATGACTATAGGAAAAGAACTGGATGAAGTGTCTCCATCTCTTGCTGCTTAAAAAATAAATTGATGAGATTGAGTCATTATCAAAGGCTTTACAATATCTGAGTAGGAACTGAAGTGACTTAGCAAATAGGAGCCATTATAGCTTTTGCAATCCTGTGAGGGTGGGTGTTAGTAATTTTTTTTACCTGTTAAAATTTCATTAAGAAGCATGAAACTTTGAATAAATAAAACCAAAAGTATGAAATTTTCTCCTGTGTTTAAATGAAAAAATATATATATTTTTATTCACAGTAACAATAAATATTTGACCACTGCAAATGCCATGACTTACTTATTTCTGAACATTTTCTTAGTCCTTTTTTAGCCTGAGCTGTAGTCTGAAAGGTGCCTTCTCTTTCAAAGCCACCAAGTGATTTTTTTCTGGAAATTATGTTAGAACTTGTTCCCATCAATTCTAAATGGAATTACGTCTATTAAAATGAATTCTGTACACTGAAGTGTTGTTTAAGCATTAAGGCTCTAAACAGATGGAGTCATGAAATTTGAGTAGAGTAGCAAGCCCTCAGGCCTAGTCCTCTTCATCTTCAAAAGAAGAACAGAACTTCAGAAATTAATTCTGAAAAAGGATGGGAAAAAATACAATCTACAGTATTACAGCACAAATAAATTACTAGCCTAATTGAAAAGTGAAATTTTTGCCCTGTTTCCTCCCAGCTCAGCTGGTTTCAGAAAGAAGCTGTCACACTGCAATGAAGCCCTTGTGCATACAGATGGCTGTGTCTCCTTATGGGCACAAACAGCTGTACCCATCCTTTGCACTCACATCAGCACTTTCTACTAATTATCTTTTCAATGAACTCTGATTAGTCTCAGTCCTTCACTCTAGAAAGCCATGGAGGTTTATTTTTTGATCACTCTGTAGAATCCATGTTAAGTTCAAAGTTTGATTGTGCATGCATGCCACACATACTTAAACAGAAATTGTGAATGTGCATGGTAACTGCACAAGGTTACTGATGATCACAGGAAATTTGCAGAACCCATTTAGGTGACTGCCCAGCAAACACTGGCATTATAATATTTAGCTAGAAAACTATTATGTTTTCCTCTTCAGGTTAGAAATAGAGTAAATTACAGTATAAAAACAAATTCTGAGTGATGAAGACTTATGGCAGTCTTTTTTGATCAGGAGTCCAAAATAAAAGTTCTAAAGTCCTTACACTTTTCATTAAATATGCTTGAGTAATTTACTCAACATACAAAGGAAGCTAGGGTAAAAAATCAATAATAATAATAATAATAATAATAATAATAATAATAATAATAATAATAGTAGTAGTAGTAGTAGTAGTAGTAGTAGTAGTAGTAGTAGTAGTAGTAGTAGTAGTAGTAGTAATAATGAGAAATCTAAGTTCCTCAAAAAATACAGCCCAGAATCACAGAATTTTCCGTGTTGGAAGTGGCTCACAAGGATCCTTAAGTCCAGCCCTTAAGTGAATGGCCTGTAGAGGCATCAAACCCACAATCTTGGTGTAATTAACACCATACTGTGCTTGTCACCAGTGAACATGATAAGAAGGTGGGTGTCAAACTAGGAGAGGGTTCAATATCTCAATTATTCTCCTTAAAGAAATGGAGAAAAAATTGTTTAGACAACTATATAGGAAGTGACATTCCTGCTATTTAGAGTATTTATTTTAATGGTGTTTCTTGACATTTTAGGTGCATGTACCTCAGCAAATTTTCATGTTCTTGAAAATGGTGGTATATTAGCTACAATAGGTACAGATGTTTTTAGCTAGTCAGCATTCAGATGGTATCCTCTGTTGTTGTTAAAGCTTGTATATTTAAACTATGAGAAGTCAACCTTAGGTGCAAAGCTTCGTGTTGTTTTGGTAAGTGGTGACAGGAACAATTTCACATCTGAAAAATTAATAGAAAAGATGAAAAGAATTAATCTCACAGAGCTATGGGAAAACATTCTGTGTTATGCAGTTTATTATCCTTGTGCTTAAATTAACTCCTTTCTTCTTTCATCTGTGTTGTTATGTCATAATCATGACACTAATGAAGCAATACAGATTGCTGTTTTTGCTATAAATCTAATATCCAGAAAATGTGGTTATCAAGACCCACTACCGAGATTTCAGGATTTGGCAAAAGGACTGCTGATATTTCAACAAGTCTGTTATGTATTCTGTAAATTTTATAATGAAATAAGTATCCAGTTGAGTACAATGATAAAATAAGCCTATTCTCCAAAAAAAAAGAATGTAGCTATGAAGTTCAAGTTCTATTGTCTCATGATGGTGCAATAAGTAAAAAGATTTTTTTTCCATCAGTTAGAAGATTTTGATGACTGAAATCTTCAAGAGTAAAGTATGTAGTATCTTTTAACACATCATTGCCATTAAGAACTTCAATAACCTTAATTAACACTTCTGTTCATAAAGTTTGACAAGATAATAATATTCTGAATCTGCAATGGTTTTACTGCTTATGATACTTATAGAGGAACTGTGTTTAAATTCAACTTATTACCTTACCTCTGAAAAATTTTTTAACTCAAAAGTCTTAAAAGGGAACCATGTAAAAAGTTCTCCTGTAGTAGAATGTAGTAGCATTATTACTGTTTGAAAAGCAGAGATTTTACATACTGGAATGCTTTAAGAAAAAAAAAAATCTAATTTTTCTGCAGTGTTTTGAAAAAATTAAATTAAAAAATATTCCTTCAAATTTCTTTCCCATCCTCCAGCCCAAACTAGGATCATTCTGTTTACCTAGCCTCCTCTCCTTCCAAAGTGAGTGCCATAAATAATGTCAAAAAATACATTAATTAAGATGTCTTTTTCTTCAAGATTCTCGTACATTGAACCTTCCTCCCTTCTTCATTTCCACTGCTCAAAGCTATTATCAAATCTACAGCAAAAAAAAGAGAGTCCTATGCTCATGTTTAGATGAAGAATGACAATAGCTACCATTACTCACACCTTCAAATACACAAAATATATCCCAAGCCCCTCATGCCAGTATGGGTTACAATGCTGAGGATTTGGACACCAAGATTTATATATATGACCATCTAGACAATTCAATTCACAAACCTGAAGTTTGGCATTCTCATGCAATTGATAAGAAACATACATCAAGAGAATAGCATATCTGCCTATCACCAAAGTTTTTAGCTTAAAAAGTTCACAACAGCATATGCATGTAAATATACATGTATGTGTGGTCATCCGATGGGTGTATTTTCTTTTAGTATGGAAAATCCAGGGTCATTTGTCCAGATGTTTCCCAACATAGCTAGATTAACACAGCTGCCTTAGTTAGGTTAGGCAAATTTCATTAAAAGCATGCTTGTACAGCAGATATTTAAGATCCAGAGGTTTAAATTTGCAAGTGTATACCACTGAAATCATTCCTTAATAAAAGATCTATACAATTCTGCATTATTTTTTTTTGTTAAAACTAAAATTCTGTGAAATTTCATAAACACTGAGTTATCTAGGAAAAGAAAAAAGAAAATAATAGTATAGTCTCTAATCCAGAGTGCACATGAAAGGTCTACAACTCTTGACACAAAAATTCAGATTTTTCCTGAACGGAACATAAATTTTAGTAGAAGAAACTTCACAGATTCTTAAGTCTAACATTTCCTTTTTGATCTTGTTTGTCTGACAGAAGCCTACAATCTAATTCAAAGTTGGAGCATCACGCGTCAGCATTTTATTACTTTTTAAGATGTGGTATAAGTGGTTATGTAGAAGACAGCATCAGAAGAATGAAAGGAAGAAAATGAAAGTCTAAACAAGAAAATGCATAATTATTACCGAGAATGTTTCAGGTTTCCTTCAGAGGTTCAGATATTATTCAATTTTTCCTCCTCCCCCAGGCGCAATGACGGCAAGACTGGGCTTTAAACAAGATCACAGAGGGTGGCATTAATAGGTTTCACTGGGGCATATCCTGCTCTCAGAATGAAAGCTTGTCCCTTGGATCAACCTGCACCATGAAATATAGTGTCTCCTATGTTTAATTCTAGAAATGGTAAAGAAGAAAAAATTTTAAAATGTGAAAGATTTTAACTTCTGGACACTATTTTTCCATGGCATAACTTAACGAAGATTTCTGTATGCTTTATACAAAAGCAAACAACAATTCTGCATCTGAACATTCCTATCTGCCATTTTCCATGTAACAATGTGTTTTATAAGAAGTTTTTATTTCTGATTGCACTTATGGGCAAGGAACAAAGCGGTGTGCCAGTAGTGACATTCCAAGTAACAGTGTTCACAGGCATGCAGGCATGTTAAAAGCCCAAACACAGGACAGGTTCTTTTTTTTTTTTACAAGGTACAGCTAATGGCTCCAAAGAAATATATTCTGTACCCTTGTCAGACATTTTCTGGCATGTTTTAGACACAAATTATATATGAGTAGTTACAAACACTTTGTTTTCTATAAACTCAGTATTCGCTATCCTCAGACAATTCATTATTTATAGTTAAACCATACACATTTCCTCAAAAATGACAACTACATGTGTTTCCTAGAAATAGTTCTGCTCAAAAATGTAAGCAAAAGGAAAAACAAAAAAAAAACCAACAAAACAAAACAAAACAAACAAAAAAAAAAAGTAGAAAGCAAACAAAGTGCTGTGAGAGGGGGGAGGGGAAAACCTCAACTATTTGGTTTAAATCCACAAAGAAATTAGTAAAACAGATGGAGACATTTAAGACAGCCAGTAATGAAACACACAGTTGTAGACATTATGTATATCATAGATCATATCAAGAGCAGAAAGGTTAAAAGTTCAAATATAAATTATGTTCCAAATAACTGATTTTGTTTCAAAAGATACAATTCAGAGTGCACAATTTCCAAAAATCCATGGAAGAGGTTTCATAGGTGTATTATCAGGTAGGATAATGCACTTTTTTTTTTTTTTTTTAAAACGTGTTATTATCTGTTTTGTAGAAGTTGGCTTTAAAATAAATTCAAAATCTCTAGAATAAATAGGGAGGTACTGATATCAATGAATTTTTATGGTTTTCTGGCTTAGGTTACTTGGCCAGGTTTATTTGCTAATATAAATGGGAACTTAGGTCTTCTTTCACCCTACAGTTGCACTCCGTGATCTTAGAGGTATTTTTCAACCTTAACAACTCTGTGATTCTATAATCTCATTTATTAGTACATCTGCTGATAACTTTTACTCAAGCAAGTGTGATAATCATCCATTTGCTCAGAAACTGCTTTCATGTACTACAGGTAGAAAGGAGAAATGTGTACACTAGCTTTTCCTGCCTTAAAGAGATTTTACTTCCTCTCCTACAGGGTGCCATTTGCATGGTAGTTAAATGTTATGTTTTGGATGCTGGAGTTTCTAGGGAGGTTTTGCATGTCAACAGAAAGAATATGCTTAGAAAATCTCTGTTAGAAAGTTTGTCCCAGATAAGCCTAAAGAGATTCATTAGATCACAGCAATGAGAACTTTCCCCGAAATTGGTGATCTATTGACTTGTAAGTTACAAGACTCCCTGCTCCAGGAATGTTTTAAACTAACCTAGAATCAGCAGATGGCCCTGTGGGCGACAACTTGATCTAAATGCCATTATACCTCTGGTAAATCAGTAAGGCATTGTAAATATCTATTTCTCATAATAATTTTATTCAAGAATAAATTTAAACTATTTTTTTCCTAAGGCTTTTGAAAAGCAGAAAGTTCTCCTTTAAAAGAAAAAAAAAAAAGTCAGAAAAACAAACCAACCCACCCC
>VYXC01000685.1:455514-468789 GCA_013397175.1 Platysteira castanea
TGACATGGAAAATACTGATGGAAAAATTTGGTCTGTCAGGACAAAGGGAAATATAGGAAGAATAGGAATGTGTAACTGTATTTCTCTCATGTTTTATTCTTCTGCTAGTCTTAATACCTATATCCATAGTTACATAAAATCATGGTTCTTCCCAAACTTACTGTGCACAGAAGTTGAAAATGTATAATAATAAATATATTTTTTCTTTATTTTAAATGTGTATTGCTATGTTGACATAAATGAAGAAGAATAAAGTTACATGGAGTATAGAAAGCTATTTCATCAGTTTTTGCAAAGGGCACAAAAGAAAAATTTACTGTTCTTTTGTCTGTGAAAAAGATTCTAACTCATTCTATCATATCATTTTGTGAAAACTTTGGTGTATTAGGGAAATTGCAGTAAGACGTTCAGAGAAAGCATGTATCAGACACTCCAATTCAGGAATGACCTGGAGACAGAGAGGTGCTCAAGGACAATATTTCACCTTAAATAAATCTTTGCAGTATTAAAGCAAGTTTTTTTTCTTTTTTCAGCACAACTACTGGAATGGTAAATAATGAAATATTGGGCACTGAACAATCTATTGCTTTCACCATTGCTCTCTCTCACAATTAAGGGGATGCTCACGTGTATCTGAACTCTATCCAGATTTGGAGTCAGCAGGTATCTGAGGTTGTCCCAGCATCTCCTTGGATATTATAGATACTATAATAAACAATGGTTATGAATAATTTCCCCATTTTAATAACTTTCATCTTCAGTGTAGAACTTAAATACCTAGTCTTTTTTCCTTGTGAAAACTTATTTCTACACTTCATTTTTCCCCTTGTGCTTGTCGTGGTTTGGTGCTGGTTGAAATGCCAAACACAAGAAATCCAGTTATATGCATAAGGGGAATATGGATTTATTGAGGAAAATGTAAAGGAACTTTGGGGCAAAACAAGGTCCACACTTAAACTGTTGCAATATACAAAAAAGTTTATTACTAACAGAATGAAAAGTGAAAAAAGAAATTATAAGAAATCAAAGTAAACTTTTAAACACCTTTTTTTTCCCAGCCTCCTTCTTTAGTACAAGCCTCTCACAAGTGAAAACAAAACAAAACATGGGATTTTGGTCAGAGTTGCAATTTTTTAAGAGTCTTTTTATGCTTAAGGAAAAGGGGTTCTTCTGCGTTGCCATAGAATCTTCACAAACCACAGTCCGCCCAGAAAAACAACCTGTTGAAGGGAAAAAAGTATCTCTCCCATGAATCTTTTGCAGTCTTTCCACACTGCCAAGTCATGGGCCACAGAAAGAAAAAAAAATGGGGTTTTAGTCTTTTAAGGATGAGTTATCTCAGCCTGAGAGCAAAGGTTCTCTGCTTCAAATCTCTAACAGCTTCTCACAACTTCTATATGGCCTGGTGTGGGCCTTTCTTTAAAGTCACAGGCTGCACAGGAGTTTCCCATCTCCCCAAGTTTTTCCAATGGATTAAAGTTTTCCTACGGCTTTGCCAGAAGCATTTTTAAGCTCTGCGCCAGAAGTGCGACTGCCCTCTTTTCCCGCAGTCAGTGAGCTTCCATCCCACGTGGTCTCACCCTTTCCCTCTGTTTCTGACCTTGGGGTCGCCATGTTCAGCTTCGTCCCAACTTTCTCTTTCTTCCTTGCTGACTTGAAGGAAAAGGTGTCTTTGCTGGCTGTGGTGTGTGGTGTTTCTTTGGTTTGGCACGAGCTGTGCTGGATGCAGGGAAGCCCCGCCAGCCCCGCCAGCTCCATGCGGGGTCTCAGCAGCTTCAGACCATCTCGGCCACGCGGTCTCGGTTACTCACTGCCTGTGGAGCCAGGACAGCTCTCCCCTGGGAGGAAAGGCCAGCCTGATGCCGCTGCTGCACCTAGGGGTCAAGGTGGTGGGCTTGGCCCAGGCCCAGGGTCTTCCACCTCCAGCCACCCTTCGGCCCTTGAAGCAAGAACCAAAGAGGATCTTCCCGTGCTTGTCTCACTTTAAATATACAATTGCAGAGGCGTTATCAGCCCTCTCATTGGGTTAGCAACTTATCCATCATCCAAGTTTCAACCTACCACAGTGCTTTAGACAAAAATATTACATAAAAAAGGACATCCTGTAAGGGTTCACTAGCAGATATATCAACAGCAAATGTCTGCCATATCCAGGAACTTTCCCACAAATATTGTCTGAATATTGTTTGCAAGTGAGGTTAAAGCAACAGAGCAGCACACCACAGCTTCATAGAAGTAATCTGGAAATCTCTGAATAGATACTATTCAAAGATCAGGCACACTATATTGGAAGAATAAACTGAGGAAGACTTCGGCACACAGGGATGGTTTAACTTCCTGTGATATGTTTGCAGAAGCAGTATTTCAGGAATGTATTGCAGAAATGGAAAGAAATTTTTTTCGGTCTTGCCTTCTCAATCTGTTAAGCCAAGGCCAAAGAGGGAGTTAAAAAAAAGAAAAAAAGTATTTCTATCAGATATATGTTCCAAATATTGTTTGAAGTCTAGAGGCTTTTCACAAAATGCAAAGCAGCTGCTGAATTTCTATAGACAGCACAAAAAAAAGGGGGAATAGGAATTCATGAGCATCTTTTTTTATATAAGAAAGTTTCTTTACACCAAAAAAAAAGTTCTGTATGAAGTCAAGATCTATGTATTTGACCTTCAACAAACATTCACTACCTTTATTTATCATTTTCAGGATCAAAATCTTTTAAGTTTCTCTATGAATTTTGCATAAATTATTTCAACCATCACAAATATGTGAAATGGTATATTTAAAATTTACTTTTAGGAAAGCTCTGGTGTCACGTGAAAGGACTGCAATTATGATCACCTAGTCTGTGTACAAGGTTTAGTATTAAAGAACAGTTTAATCATATATATTTAAGGATACAGCATGTTTGTCTGTTGGTCTAATATAAACTGAGACTAAATAGATAAAGCCATCATGATTCAAGGTCACATCTACATATTATTTATATACTTATAATTGATTTAATCAACACGACAGTGACTGCCATTTTAGCATTTTTTTTTTCAAAAAGCAAAGATATACTGCCTATAGGGAAGAAACTTTATGTTTTCAGGGCCAAGTAGAAATATGACTTTGCATGATTCAGTAAGTAGGACAATAATTTCCAAAAGGCTAACTGTAGTTCAAAAAGTAATAAAAGAAGAAAAAACACCCTCACTGATGGCATATCAACCCATGACTACAAGAAAATAAACATGATGATACAAGGAAATACAAGAATTGCTTCTAATACTAAAAAATACTTTAGTTTCTAAGATGATAAAAAGATGATTTAAGAGTAATTTGAAAGTACAGTAATTTACAGTATTCATTTGTGGCAACAAAGTTAAATTATTTTTTCAAGATTCATCCAGAAACAGATTGGCACATCCTCCCTGGATCAAAACTACACAAATGTTATTGCTGTTGTTGTTGTTAAGTGATCAAGAAACATGAGGGCCTTAAGACATATGAATAGAAAAATGCTGACAGGAATTTCTTTTCATTACTAAATAGAAAGCTGAGTGACCTACTGGATTTTGAACCAGATATCAGTAAAACCTTTTTAGGCATACTTAATATTTAAGAGCATTACAATGAAATTACTTGATCTTTGATGTCTAAACTCTCTTTAAAATTTTAATATTACTGTTGATTGTGACAGAATTCTTATTTTTCAAACCATGATGTAATATATACTAAAAAATTTGGGACTTGAAACCTATTCTACAAAGCTTTCAATCACTTCTTTTTAATCTCCCATATATATAAAATATAGAAGTACATCTGAAATACTATGAAAAGGAATATAATTTTAAAATTGTGGGGATGCAAGAGCTTTCCTCTTTAAGATGCTAATGTTTATTATTTTTATTGTAAAGAATTTTAATAAGTACTTCTGGTATTACAATTTATTTTCTACATGAAGTAATATCATTAAGTTTAAAGTTAATAACACCTAAAATGGTAATGACAGAGAAAATTTTAAAGATATGTAATGCTTCTATATATTTACCAATGTGTTAATATACACACTAACAATGCATTCCTAGGGTTAGAATATGTATCCTGTGTGTTGAAACTTGGCACCTAGAATTTATTAAAGATTTTGCTGAAACAATAGTGTCAGAAATTACATAAAACAAATATTACCAAAAAAATTGAAATAATTTCAATAAATACATACTCTGAAATAATAGACCTAATATTTTGACTTGACTTTAGGTATCATCATCTGATTTTTTCGCAGCTCCAAAAAAAACCCGATTTTTTAATCTGTATTATACAAATAGCCATAAATAAAAATATAAATTTGAAAGAAGCCTAGATATTATTTGTTTGTATGAGATGCCTACTGCAGTTGGAGATTCATTAGGTAACTGTGTAGTTGCAGAATGTCATAATTAATAATTGATTTTTATCAATTATTTTATTATTTATTTATTTTATTAGTATTTTAAATCCTTTTCTTTTGAATTACCCATTAGAATCACATTAAAGTATTAACTTCATCCATTCTTAACACATCGAAAATGAGTTATCCTATTACAATCTGTGCTGGTTTTGGCTAAGATGGAATTAATTTTCTTCGCAGTCGCTATTATGGGGCTGTGGTTTGGTTTTGTGCTGAAAACAGTGTCGATAACACAGGGATGTTTTCATTACTGCTGAGCAGTGCTTACACAGAGTCAAGGCCTTTTCTGCTTCCCACATCACATCGCCAGCCAGACGTTTGGGGACTACACAAGAAGCTGAGAGTGAGCACAGCCAGGACAGCTGACCCCACCTGACCCAAGGGATAGTCCCTAGCATATGGTGTCATGCCCAGCATAAAAAGCTGGAGAAAGTAAAAGGAAGGTGGGGATGTTTCTAGTGATGGTGTTTGTCTTCCCAAGTCACTGTAAGGCGTAACGGAGCCCTGCTTTCCTGGACATGGCTGAATGCCTGACTGCCCATGAGAAATGAGGAATTAATTCCTTGCTTTACTTTGCTTGCATGTTCACCTTTTGCTTAGCTATTCAGCTGTCTTTATCTCAACCCCTGAGTTTTCTCACTTTTACTTTTCTGATAATCCCTCCCCTCTCCCACCACGGTAGTGTGACTGAGAAGCTGCATGGGGCTGAGTTCCCAGCTGGGGTTAAATCCCAACATAAACAGACATAGACAAGTTGCCAAAAGATGCTCCATGGTAAATACATGGTCATTCTAATTCAGTTAGGGGTCAAATGCCTTAGAAGAAGACCCATAAATAGCAGTATACTGAGGGAGCTGTCCAATGTAGTTTAAGAATGAAATTACCAAGAGGGAAAATGGTTTCAAAATTTAACATATATGCTGTTAGACAAGTCATGTGCTCTAAGGCATTTGCAGGAGAGGCTATTGCACCCTTTCATATAGTCAGTTGAAAATGGAAATGCTAAGTATGTGTCTTAAACTACTTTTCACTCAGAGGAAAGGACAAAAATCTGTCAGCGGGAAAATATATCCATCTGCTCACAGATTTATGAGCAGTTACATATAGCATGCCATGTAACCTGGACAATCATTGCAATTGAAGAGATAAAGTGTTAGGTTCTCAGCTTCTCATAAAACATCCTAAAATATGTGTAGACCTTGCAAGATATGTGAAGAATGAAGCTAAAATTGAAACATAGCAGCAATGAAAATATCTGTGTTACAAAATACCAATATTTTCATAGCGTATGAACTGAAAAGATGTTCCTGTTAATAGAAAAATAGCTTTTAAATTATTTGCAAAGTTTTATTATAATTCAGCCCTTAATTCACTTAATTTATAATCCAGCACATGCTGCTCTTATGGTATCTTCAAAATATCACATAAACCCTGCTGCTTGTGAGGGGCTTGATCTGCAGGCATTCAGTCATTAAGAAAAAAAGTCATAGTTTCATAAAGAAAAACAGCCCATCATATGAGTTTGCTAAGGTAGGAGACTCTTCCTCTAATGTGACCTGGACATCCTGTGGCAAGCGGTCATGCTCTGGGGCCCAGATTTCTCCCTGTTCTACTTAACCCCCTAATCTGTCCATCAGTGAGGCTGAGCACGCGTTGAGAGTATGTACACTCCATAGACACACCTACACACACAGATGCACGTGGCTGGTCACACAGGCTGGGGACAGCTCCCATGAGTGGAGACACAGACAGTACCCACTGCCTCATCCTGCTTCCTCCTCTGTCTCAGCAGCATAGAGGGCTACCACTGAGAATACACAACTATATACGTGTACAGGGTGATTCACTCCAGCAGCTGGCCTGACAGTGTGCCCAGCAGCCTGCCCTGGATCCCAGTCTCCCTACTTGACGGTAACTGGCTGTGTGATTTCCCAAGGCATCAGCCCCTTGCCAGTGCAGACTGCCTCACCCTCACACCACTACTCTCCTGGTCCCAAAAACATCTTCCCCCCTACCCACCCCAAACCCATGCTGTCACTCTTAGAGGTTCACAGGTGCTCCCGTTGTCAGAGCTGGGTCTTAGGGATCTACACTCCTTCCCACTCCCATTTTTGCCCACTAGCCTGGCTTGATCTCCCTCCAGCAGTGATCAGAGACTAGCTCACAGACCTGAATTCATTCATGTTGCTGATAGCATAGCCACTCCCCCTTCCCCCTCCCCCCATTTACACATGCATAGAGAGTACAGACCTCATTGCCACAAAATAGTCAAGGTGGAGTTTAATGAACAGACATGGCTGCAGCAAGGCACAGAGCATGGCCAAACAGGCAGGCTCTTCAGCCTCCTCTTAAATGCAAATGGACCTATTTTTTCCCCTTATCCCTCTCTTTCCCTATACTTGGTCCCCCACAAGGCACCCAAAGTTCTTTTTTTCCACCTTTGGTGTCTCCTTTAAGCATCCCATGGTTAGTTCTATATAATCTCCAAATGCTTCTTTCCCTAAATCCCACAATATATGTCACAACCCTTCCCATTATTCCAAAAGGTGGCAAGGTGCTCTTGAGAGCTGGTTCTGATGATTCATCCTGATGGGTTTCATGTGTTGCCAACAAGTCTGATGGCTCTGCTGGGACAGCCCTGGGAGTGGCTTGGACAAGGCATTAATTCCTTGGGAGTCTGCAATTTGGTTTCTGCCTGCAGTTGTGTCCCTGTACTCTTCTGGGTTTGTGAAGAAGGACCTTTGATGGGGTGATGGCTCTCTTTGTGTGGGCCTGGGAGCAACAAGGACAGGTTATTAAACAAGTTATTGTTCCCACGATTGTTTCTCTCTGCCTTCTTTTTTGGGTGCAGATGAGCTTCTCATCACCTAACCTAACACAAACTCACTTCAAAGGTTTCTGGTACCAGGACTATGCTAAAACACTTAAATATTCTGTAAGTTTTGCTGACAATGCATGTTTTGGGACGTGTCAGAGAATGATATTCAATTTTGATACTGTATTTAAGATTCTAATCAGTCAGTTTTTTGCATAACTAAGGGATTCTAATGAGCAGCCTTGGACGCTTCCTAATGTAAAAATGTTGCTGATTTGCCAAAAGGAAAAAAAGGGTAACGCTATAAAAAGATTTCAGAGTAATCAAGGTCTTCCAACTGTGCTACTGTAATGGTTGCAAAAGCTTAGATATACAGGTAATACTAAGTAGTAGTGTGTGATGAAGCAGCATAACATTTTTGATTTTAAATAAATGGAACAATATACTAAAATATCAAAGATGAAAATGATACATACATCTTGTGAACATACAGCTGTAGACTTCCCCTTACAAGCATTACTGTACTGTCCATATTAAAATAAATTGGGTGCTACAAGTGCAATTTTGTAAGAGTTCTATCCATATAAGCACACTGCAAGACAACATCTTGTCTAGTGTGTATAATGTGCCAGGGGCTGTTGTCTGGTCAGCTGGTATAACTTTGCGTGTTCTGCAATCTAGTTTGGCCCTGGTCAAGATTACATCAGTACCAGAGTTCAGGTTGTTGCCCTGTATTTTTCAGTGTTTCTTTCAGTAGTATGGCAGTATACCAAACAGTATTCTCCTGTACACTACAATTTGAAGAATTTTGGAAAAGTATATTAAAGTATAAATCTGTACAGTTAAATAACTTTGCTTCTCAGTTCACACCTGGGTCCTGATCCCTGACTCTCAACACTATATAAACATTTTTTTGAGTCTCACTTTTATAGCAATCATCAAGAATTATGAAGATGGCCTGAGGGCATTTCTGAGAAGGCAGAGAAACAGTACTACGTGTCCAAGCAACTTCTGGATCAGACCAAAGGGCTGTCTGATCAGGGGTGGCCACCCAATGTTGTCAGGGGTGAGGGCTGCTTGGGCTGTTAAGACCACACACTTGGGCATATGCTAATGAGTTTTAGCATACTGTTTTCTTGTTTTAAAAACTTTGGTGAAGTCTTGACTGCTGTAGCAAAAACTGGTGATGTGGGCTTTGATACACTTCAGTACTGAGTACTGGTCCCACTTTGCACAGCAGCTGTATTTAACAGGAAAGAAGTGTGTGGGATGGAGCAGGGAATCTTGTCTACAGTCGCTGCTTGCTAGCAACCTATCTTTTTTGAGGCCATGGATATTTACTTTCACTTTTATTAAAAATTCATGACACTCTACTTTGATATCACTTAGAAATTCCTAGATCTGACTGGTTTAAATTAATCTGAATTTTATGACCTTCTAAAAGAACCTGTAGTAAATTTTTTTGGTTTCTGATGGGATCTCTTGTACTGGTTCCCAAACTACATCTAAATATTACCAATTTATATCAGTTTTCTCTTTTTGCTTAATCTTTGTCCATACTCTTACTCTCTTTGACCCAGAAAACTTACATCTGCTCTTATACAGAGTTTTTGGGTACTTATAAATCAACATTTCTTAGCACCTCATATTTATTACTTTTTTTTTTTGCTTATGCTTTTTCAATAACATGTGAGTTATTTTTCCCAAGTTTTATGTTGTACTTTGCGTTCACAACTTTACAGCAATAAAATGACGGTCTGAAAATGTCCCTCAGAATTCTGCTTACTCAAAATGCATTTTCAGTCTCTCAAGGCTTGTTAATATTTAGAATCAGACCCCACAAAGATATCTGCTCAAGAAAATAGTAATTTCAGGGACATTCTCATGTGTCTATTCAGTTAATACTCCCTTAACTGGGCACTAAAGGGTCTGGAAAGACTAAAGTTACAATGCTATTTGGCATGTTTTCTATCCAAATTGAGCTTTTTAGGATAAATATACTGACATACCATGAAAAGCTTCACATAGCAAATTCTACCTTTTGCTTATACTTATATAATGAAAGTATTTGCACTTTTAGAGACAATAAGTGGTGCTACTTAAAACACTTGTATATCTTCTTGTCTTATAATTGTTCATATAAGATGAAAACATGAGATATTGTTTTAATTAGCGTTATTGTTGCCATCAAAAGAACCACAGGCATTTAACTGCTTTACTAGAAGGCTGGCATAGTTCAAATCAATTCACTCAAACACCTGCTAAAAAGTACCTACTCCCTTAGATTAGCACCTGCCACTTGAAATACAAGGAAGGGAATGCTGGCATTTAAAAAATGTTTTTATTGTTTTACTTAGAGTACCTGTCTTTCCCAGAAAATTAGATAAGATAGTAACAGTTACTAAAGAAATCTATTGTGACAGAAACATCCAAAAATTTGTCCCTGTCAAATGAAAAATTAACATTTTCCCTTGCCTGTGTATAAGTAGCTGAAGAGATAATTTTGTTTATGAAAAAAGCCTCGAAACTACAAAACCTCTGCAATTATGACATCCATCATACAAATCATAAATCCATTTTTTCGCAATAAAAATTGCAATTAGATCCATAGTGTTGGCACTACTATTAATATCATTTATTGCATACAAACAACTCCCCTACTAATTGAATAAAAGACATCTCTTTCAGATGTATGCTTTTTCCAGTGAGGTAGAGAAGGTAGGTACACACAAAAGATTTTGTAAAGATTTTGATACGTAAACCAGTAATTCCTCATTGGTTTCTGAAGAAATACAAGTATGTAGGATCTTGGGTTGGATTCAGAAACACACCTAAAATGAGACATATTTGTGCAGTCATGTCTACAAGCAATTTACCTGACTTCCTGCTTTGTCTGTATTTTGAGCTCAATGCAGTTGTATATTTGTAGGTGTCCAGTGGCAATGAAATGAACTTAAGGCAAAATTAAGCTTCATCTGCCCAGCCATTTCAGGTGAGGTGGGCTATCCTATCAAACCTCTAGCTGCTGCCCAGAAGAATGTAGCATTCCTGCAAATCCTAATTTTCTATATAGTAATGTCCTCATCCATCACACCTCAACTAACATCAGTGCTTTAATCTAACATTAACTTCTGCCAACAGTTCTACAAAGCTGCTAATGGCCTGTAAGTAGTTTCTCTGATGAAACTGTTTAAGAAAGCCTTTTACTTTACTGCCTGTATTTGCTACAGGCTTGATTAATTTGATCACACATACTCTAGCAATTTAAGATGATTTGGGGCATTCTGCCTAGAAGCCAGGTTTCACTCAAAATAAATCCTTCCCTTGGTATTCTCATAGATACCAAGTACTATCTTCTTGTCCTGTGTCAGATATCCTAGGGAAAAATCAAATGGCAAAAAGAGCATGCACTTTTGACTAAACCATTAGTGCTACTTGAGATGTCTGGATTATTCAAGATAGATTAGGCAGAAGATTTATGTTAAGTATGTGCCCTTCTGGAGCAGGAGTTAGAGGAGCAGCTGTTGGTGACCAGCCAGGTTTCCATGACTGATCCTTACCTAGAGCTCAAATATGAATGCCTGTGCCTTGATTGACTTATTTGTACAAATGGTGTCTAGTACCATTGAATAGATCCTAGAATATTATTCTATATTTCCTTGTTGTGAATCAAGTGTTTTCCACAAATCCTGATTCAGATCTGTCAGGTTCAGTGGATGTCTTTGAAATAATATTTCTCCAGAACATGCAATTGAATGTTGATTAAATTTTGATACATGTTGGAAATATTAATTATAACCTGCTGGAACTGCACACCAGGCACGAAGACACATTTCTTAAAAACAGACTTAATACCATTTTAGATACCTAGAATATTTTACTTGACTACCACCCTCCTTTCCAGAGGACAATAGACCTGTATGCCCTCCTGCAGGTGTCTCAGGTGCCTATACTGCAGGCATGAGATTTCTGTACACAGGCAACTCACTACATTCAGAGTTTAAAAACAGATGTTTAATCCCACCTGAGATGCTCTGAAATCCAGGCAAACTTCCAACAGGCATTAGAGTAAAAGGTTGCTCCACATACTGTAATATCTGCTAATGTACTTACTCAAAATATTCTTCCTTGGCAATGGAGAGGAATAAGAAGTTTTAAAATGCAGTTTATCATACTAAATGTAGATGAAATCTAGCAGGAGACAAACCATGAGACAGTGATGTGCCCTTGCCACACAGAGTCTAATGGTATCCTAGGCTGCATTAGGAGTGGTGCTAGAAGATTGAGGGAGGTGATCTTTCCCCCGTACTCAGCGCTGATGAGGCCACAACTGGAGTCCTGTGTCTATTTCTGGGCTTCTCAGTATAAGGGACATGGACATACTGGGGACATCTTCCCTGTGAGAAGAGGCTGATACTGGGACTGCTTATGCAAGAGAGGGAGAGGAAGAGGAAGAGGAAGGGAAGGGAAGAGAAAAGAGCAGAGAAGAGAAGGGAAGACAAGACAAGACAAGACAAGACAAGAGATGGGTGGATCTTATCAGGCTATACAAAACCCTGAGATGAGGCTGGAGAGAAGACAGGGCCAGATGCTTTACAGAGGTGCCCAGTGACAGGTCTGGAGGGAATGGGTACAAATTGAGTCAGAGGATATTCCCTCTAAATATCAGGAAGCACTTTTTCACTGTTAGGGTGACTGAACCCTGCAGAGGTTGCTCAGGTTATGAAGCCATCTGGACATGGTCCTGGACAGCTAGATCTAGGTGGCCCTTCTTAAGCAGAGTGGTTGGGCCAGATGACCTCCAGAGATCCCTTCCAACCTCAAGCAATCTGTGATTCTGTGATTTTGTTCTCTCCAATGGACTTAAAAAGTGCACTAAGGTAGTTATCTTAGTTGAAATATTTAAATTATCGTTAAGATAGGAGAATTACATCTCTATTTCTATTTAGATGTTTGTTTCTTCTAAATCACAGTAGTATGAAGATTAGAGAAACAGGCCTTTGTATGGTAACTGTCAAAACAAGTCAGTAGCTAATTTAAAGATTTCCAAAATTAAGCAAAAACTTTCAGACATTTTGTATCCATCCTGTTCCAGTTTTCTTGCATAAATGTTCTTACTTTCACTCTTTTTTCCTTCTTCCTCATGACAGCAAGTTCTAAAAGCTAGTCTTTCATTCACTGCTCTCAGGTGGATGATTTTTTCAGGTAGTAATTAAGGTTGCAGTAAAGGACCACCTGCTTCTCAGATAAGCTAAAACACACAAAGTTTTTATTCATCATATCATAGCAGTGTGAAATATTTTAAGAAGCTTCCAGGCATGGCTTTGAAATATTGCCAATCCAGTTCTATAAAATGAAGTGCAATTATTTTTCAAATGCCTGTTTTGTTGTTTAAGACAGAACATAACTCTTCAATTTGATGATAAAAGAATATATCCACAAGCAAGACCTAGCAGGAATTCTCTTTGTCAACAGGAAAAAAAAAGGGGGCGGGGGAATAGGGGATGGAAGGGCAAACTTTTTGTTCAGTTGAAGTCAGCAAGGAAAATACTGGTAAAGGAAGCAAAGCTCAGTAAATTAGTAAAGATTCTAGTTTAATTCTCAACCAGAACACCTAAGACCTGTAAACCACTGGAGTATGATGACAATTTTGACAATATTAAAGATGCATTTACCCTTCAAAGCAGTATGAGTACGTACATACAACAAACTAACTAACCAGCTAACTAACTAACTAACTAACCAAATAAATAAGAAAGCAAAATCCCTCATCAAATAAGCATGATAACATTTTCTTGCAGGTGTAAATGAGATCATCTTTAGATTCAAGTACTGTAATTATATCTACTATTTACGACCTGCTGTTGGCAGGATAGATCAGCAAATAAGTTCATCTGTATATTGATCTACTGATATGCTTTGAACTAGTTTGTCATTAAACAGCACCACAAAATCAAAAAGCCACATCATTTTAGAAGAGATTGCAAATTTCACAAAGATATATAATGGAATATATATTATATATGTTATA